>OX328128.1:12272095-12314595 GCA_946811695.1 Gonocerus acuteangulatus | reverse complement strand
ATTTCGAATTTTTTGAAAGACATATAAATCTACATTTATTTTTATTTATGTATACTGGATTAATTATATGTTGTTTTCCTTTGGATTTTTTTCTTATTCAGAGCTACATATCCCCCCACCGGATGACTGTTAATAGGTATTTTGATTTGCGAAATTGAATTAAATAATACATTTTCAGAAAACTCAAATATTAGTTTGTATGAACTTAAAAACGACGCAATAACGTTTTCCCACATGTTCTAGTTGTTCAAGGGTATTCGTTATTTATAGATGTGTACAAGTTATGTTTCCATATGTAATGGTTGTGTTTGTGTATTTGAATATTTTATTGTTTTGCTGTTCGGTAATTATGTTGAATATGATGCGGGGTGTTTTGTTAGTGCTATCTGCAACTATATATATATATATACATAAAACAATCACGTGTCTGCTTATCTCTCATTTTGTTTCTTATACAAATCCACAGAGTTTGACCGATTATGACCAAACTTAGGTAGGTCTTGATCTGGGAAGTCTCGTAGGCTTGGACAAAAACACCTACCAGCTGTCTGTCTGTATGTTTGTTCCTGATGAAAATCCACACCTTTCGTCCGATTTAGACCAAAATTCGAACCCTGGTCCAGGAAGTCTTGTAGGCTAGGTCAAAAAGTCTGCCTGTCTATATTAGTGTTCGTTACACAAATCCACACCGTTTGACTGATTCTAACCAAACTTGGCACACAGTAGGTCTTGATTTGGTGAGAGTCATGGGCTAGGTTAAAATCTTCTAGGACTCACCTTTCGGAGGTCACGGGTTCTCGAGACTATGAACCCAAATAGTTACAGATTTACGTTATTAGATTTTAGTATTACTCATTTGGTTTCAATTTTATTTTTGCTTTTCTAGATTCATAAAGTAGGTGTAGCATGGCATGTCGGGTAACAGCTATATATATATATATATATATATATATATATATATATATATATATATATACACACATACAAACAAGTAGAAGCGGAACGAAAAAATGAAGTTGATTGATATTTTTCCGAATGCATACTCCATACCTAGTTAAAAGCCCCTAGTTTAAGATAGGAGGAATTCAAGCCTCTGGCCTCTAAGCCACTTGTTTTTACAGACACTTAGCAGGCTAGGTGTTAACGAGGAGCAAGCAAAAGGCTTTTCTAAGCCTACTCTACACGGCAATTTAATTATAACTTTGCGCAGTAAATAGCCGGACAGGAGGCCCCTAGATTTCTAACCCCCTGACATCGAACCAAACACCCCCTTCCCCCCAAGTTGTCCTTTAATGTCTCTTCAGAGACCCTAAAAACTTTGATAGGCCGGTACAGGCCATTTGCAAGTCTCTCTCTCTCTCTCTCTCTCTCTCTCTCTCTCTCTCTCTCTCTCTCTCTTATCTCTCTCCGTTTTCGCTCTCCTAGTAATCACTAAAGGCTCGGATAAAATCTCCAAAGACTTTATCTCCACTTCTCTCTCTTCAAGTTTAGGAAAGAGGAAATGACCGAAAGTGCCCTTAATGTAGCAATAGCAAGCAGAATGGGTCGTTGGGGTTTATTTCTTTCTTCTTCTTTTTTTTTTCTTTAATCTAATTTTATCTTCTCAATTGAAGGTGTACAACTTCTTTAAATCTTTCTAAAACGGGTTATTTTTCTTATTACACCAAAACGAATACAACAATTTAAAATCTACTATATATCTGTCAAATACCACTCACTAACTCACTGACTCACTGAACTATCATCGCCCAGCCCAAACCACTTGATAGAAAATTTTGAAATTTTGCATGGACACTCCCTTTAGTATGAAACGTTTTTTTTTTGATATTCGAACTTTTAAGTATTTTTTTGGGGGTTTAAAGTTTTAGTTGATTAGAGATCAGCTGATATTTTACTGAATCTATTTCATAGTATGATTTTGGAATGCGGTTAATGTTAATTATGTTGGCAGACCTTGAATTACTAGAAATGGACTGTGATTTTGTCCCTCATGGAGTTTATGCTATACCTGTCCCAAGGTAATAATATATCTTGCACAGCCTCCTCACACATCAGCATCCCCAATCAGAACACGTCTTGATAATGCTCGCAAATATAATTTGTTTTTTTAAATTTTACCCTCCATTTATTATTGACAACGAATTTCTACCGGTACGGGTTAAACATATATTGCTGGTAACCCATAGATAACGGGGTATCTCTAGGTTAGCTCCTTGTTGATACTGGTCCGGAGCGCCCCAGTGTCAAAAAACATTATACTTTGATTACTTATTAATTGATGAATAACAAATAGTATGACGGGAACCGTGCAATAATTAACTACACAAAATTAAAGAGTAACGATCATTTTGAATATACATTATTTAACGCAACAAAATAACTACTTACTTATCTGCCGTGACGGAGCACGGGTATTCAGCTAGTATGTACTACTATACAAAAAAGTTCGACTTGCAGGAACTGCGTCATCGTAGAGCGGTTCCGTTCATATCTCTAGTGCCATTAGTAAAGAAATACAAGCATTCATTGTTAGGTTTTAATCTTTCGTTTAAAATATATAATGATATCTCAAAGATAAAGAAGATTTAAGGCGCCACAACAGGGAACTGATAGTATTCTAAGCGGAAATAAATACCTTTCTCATTTTCTTACCATATTTTATTAAAATACTCATTTTAATATTAAATGCGATTAAAAAATCAATAATCAATTAAAACTTTAGGTAAACGGAGATAAAACCCCTTTTAAAAGAACAAAACTAACAATTTTTTTTAACAAGTTTTGAAGGGGTCTCCCGTAGTCTAGTGGCTAGCACGCTGGATTCATAAGCGGGAGATGGTGGGTTCGATTCCCACCTCCGGCAGGAATTTTCTCATCTCAAGGCTCGCTGGGAAAATTCCTCGCTGCACCCTGGATGTCGGCGCTAATGACCTAGAAGTAGATGCGCCGTAAAAAAAAAAAAAAAAAAAAAAAAAAAAAAAAAAGTTTTGAACACTCATATCTAGGATAGAATATCCCCTATCGAAAATTACATCTGAACCTTTTTTGATGAAGTTTAGGAAGCTTTCGACTGGTCCACATTCCACTTACCAAAATTTCACAACCGTTTCCGAGATACTTTAGAAAATATACGAAAATCCCTGTTAATGAAAAGTTCTATTTCTAGTACTTCCTTAACTCCATATGGAACTATAATTTATCCGTCTTAAATTAGATGCACGATAAACGTTTAGAAGAAGTTTTAACTGAATAAATAGTTTTTGAATACCAAAACTGAAAATTAGTTTTGAAAAGTAAGTGTTTCAATGTTTTTCGTAACCGGTTACATATATCGCTTTAAAAATGGTTTCATTCGTTCTTGGTCGTTCAGAATCCTATAAAAACAAGTATCTGCATGCATATCAACTCGAAAACGAAAGCGTTCCGATTTTTGCGCTAATTGAGCCCCAAAAGCCATGGTCCGGTGGAGGGATTCTGCTGGTTAACGAATTCGACATTTCAAATTAGATGAAAGATTTTTGTACCAAATTTCATTAAAAGCGGACCATTTTTGAGCCGACAGGAGCGCGAATAGACAAATTTATATATATATATATATATATATATATATATATATATATACGTATATATATATATATATATATATATATATATATATATATATATATAGATATATATGGGGGCGAGGTTAGCTCAGTGGTAGAGCACTCGACTAATGAACTGGAGGACCAGGTTCAAAACCCGAGCGCGCACTAAAGATTTTTTCTTCTAGTGCTGCCGCTCGAGGGTTGGATTTGGGGTCCCAGATCGTCCCTAGGCTCACCCAGCCTTTAATTAATTTAATTAATACCTTGGGTGCTAATGACTCTAGCAGTTGAAGCAGCCAAGGGGAAAATCAGGCGGCCGGAGCATAGTGTTGACCACACTATCTCCCTAGTGTGCCGTATGGTCAAGAATCAGATACCTCTACAGTATCTGCCCCTCTGGGCCCTTGTGGCCTATTACGGGACTGATTTTTTTATATATATATTTATATATATATATATATATATATATATATATATATATATATATATATATATACACACACACACACACAGGGTGATTTAGGTCTAAGTAGCCAAACTCAAAGAGGTGATTGTAGACATAATTTCGAACAAAAAAGTTGATTTGAAGTATGGTCCGATTCCGAATGGAAAAGTGCAATATTCTGTTGTTTTTTTTTTGTTGTTTTTTTTAATGTAGACATATTTTTTATTGAATAAGAAAGGATTGCTCAAAAACTGCTCAAGATAAATAAATTCCAATTATGCCACCATTAAAATTTCCTTTAAGAAAACAGTAATTTAATTCACAATACCCATTGATAAAAGATACATTTTAGACTGTACGTAACGCAATCCTGTTTTTCTCGACGAATCAGAGTTTTTTCTCCAATGTTTTCCTTATCAGGGAACCTTCGAAGATATGACATAATTCTAACTATTGTTCGTTTGCAAAATCTTAAATATCTTCTAAAGTTCTTATTCATCTTAATATCCCATTTAAGGGAACTGAATTGAAAATGAGATAAAATGAGTACAAAAAACAAAAATAAAAACAAAAAAAAGGGGGAAATAAATTTGAAAGATAAGAGCCGACAGGGAAACAAAGAAAGAATGAATCCGTTCCAATACTATTTGTATGCTAATAAGTTTGCTAAACAAAGAAAAAAATCAAATATTCTGTTTACTTCTTGAACAAGTTAACGGTCTCGTTAATGGAGCGAGAACAAATCCACCCTTCTAACTTTTAGCTTTTGATTGAATATATAACTCCGTATTAAACTGAATAACTCCATTCAATAAATTACACAGGGGGATTTTTTTTATACTGTTTTTATTTTATCTTTTTTTATTAATCCTGGATTGACACCGTGGTGTGAAAAATACCCTACGCTTTTTTTTATAGCGTGTTTCTTAATTTCTGTAAATCAAAGAGACTCCTTCCTTCTTCCTAAAAGATTGGAAATACATTATCTTGTGTAACCTAATATAAACAAAATTTTCTGCCAATTGCTGCATGAGAAGGTCGCGAGTTGGGTATTTTTTTTACGCCACGGTGTAGTTAAAGGATTACTTTTTCGCTCATCTGATCTTCACGGGTCGATCGCTTTTATCTTACGGCATTCAAAGAGACAAAAGTGCCCAGAAAAGACGTCCCCCTTGATTTGGGCTACCAACTGGTGAAAGCTCATGTGGCAGTTAGAGCCCAACTGGAGAACATGCCAAAACCACTGAAGACACTGATGCTTGTTGTTTTTAAAGATGAATCAACTCCTGATGGACCTTCAACAACTTTTTTTACATTGGGCAAACCCGTGAGATGTTTATTTTGTGTCAGAAAGGATGACAGGACGACGAAAACGCTATGTGTCGCGCCCACCGATCACCAAAATGTGGTAAATGTTAACGAGTCTCAATTTGACAGAAGCCTAGGTAGAAGAAGAATTCGTGACCAACAGATGCCATAATTCTTGAGTTATTGATGACCTAAGTCTTTCAAGAAGCTCTTGATACCGTCAGCTTTGCAAAAACCAGTGATGTTTTCGTAAACAACGTGTGCGTTTATTATTGTGCTCAGATTGATAAAATGAAAAAATATAGCCAAAGACCATCTCTTGTTAAGTCGGCCAACATTATATATCGGAAACATTAGGCCATTGGTGTCCTGAGTATAAATTGTACATTTATTGTGTCAAAAGGCTCTAAATTTATTTACCTATATATCCTGAAAAAAGAGAACTTATTTATTGTACGATTGCGGTATATGTAACTGCATTTAGTATGTGTATTGTATTTGTAAATGTGTAATTATTATTATGTAAATAAGTAATTAGAATTTTAGGTTTAGATGTAGGTTTAAGGTTAGATCCAATATTAATAAAGAGGATCTAACATAACTTGTATATAGTATTTTAGATTTAGTGTACAACTTACCCCCAACTAAATAATAGTTCCGATAATTCTGTTGATAGTCAGGGCAACATAAAATATAGAATACTGCTTAATTATAAAACCCGTTTCATCATAAAAAGGAAACAACGTTCAATGGTTAAAAATAAAACTGAAACTCGACGAAAACAGTTCTAGGAGATAACAATGGAGTTAAAAAGGCAAAACTCCCGTTAACAAATACATTCGGGTCAATAGGACCCGTCGCCAGTAATGAAGGGTAAGACCCACTGTGGAAGCGCTAAAAATACAGCTATTTCAAGAAGCAGGATTGTAGAAAACATACTGTCTCATAAATCAGAGTTACTGCGAGAAGCAATTTTTCAATCTTTGCCCAAATCAGGGTATTTAGATTTACAAAAAGCAAATATGCTGGAAAAGAATAAGAGTCAAATTGACGCGAATACAGGCTATGAAATATGATATATCGGCCGACTAACTGATATGGGATTCCCTTCTTTCATCATATCATTCGTTCACAAATCACCGACTCGTGGGTAGTGATTCATGAGTAATCGGTTATTCGGTTATTCACTGGTTTCATTCATTAAACCCGTCAGCCGGGCCGTCATCCGTAGTCAGAAAGACCTTTCACTCTAATAACTCCCGGGGTTTGTTTATTGATTCAATGGAGAAAAGTGAGGGGCTAAATCAAGACTAACAGCTGGTAAAAAATACCGTCTCTAGACCAATCATAAGGATCAGACCAGAATCAATGTTTGGAAAAATATCTTACAATTCTGGCCGGACCAGTGATGGGCAATAGTGCAATTTTCTGTTAACTCTTCAAACTGCTTTGCTAATTATGATTAACAGTTATAAATAACAGATATATAGATATAAATGCTAACGGCTAATTCTTATCGAACAGTTTCAAAGAATGTTAGGAAGTTCTATGTTAGTCACCTTGTGGACAGAAAAAGTTGTCACAGCGGCTGCTATCAAAACCGAATCGAAGAAATGGTCTTGTCAAGAAAGAGGCCACGGAGCATGCCGTACTATATTGGCCAACCTCAAAAGCAAACAAAACTATGCCATCTTATTTGATCACCCTTAGCACTGAGGATCATTTTAAAAATAAAACAATATTACAATATTTTAAGAATTGTAGCCATTGAGGTCAATCAATAAAGCTTTATATACAATATTTACATGTCAAACACAAGATTATATCATGTACAGTAAATATAAACATGTCCCTTCTTATTTATATATGGTTTGAATTATTATACAGTTTTCGATAAAATTAAAAAAAACCACACAAAATATTTATAATATAATATCAATTTACAATACACCTTGACTGTCAAGTAATATGTGTTTTGTTCGTATGTGTACGTATATAGTTAGTGATGCTTTATCGTAGTTACCTATGTTTGCTCTGTGTGAATTGGTGGAATGTGTTACTTGTCCAAAAATTTGTTTGTATATGTAGTCTGTTATTGTGGCTATGTATAGTTCTTCGTGAATGTGTGTGATCTTTGGTTATTTTGGATAATTGTTGATAATTCGGAAGATCCATACTGGACAGGCATAACAAAGGGCTGGGCGGATAACACTTTTGTAGATGATCATTTTATTTTGAGGGTTATGTTTTAATTTTTTTGTGAAATAAGGAGATATTTTGTAAAAAACATTTTCGTGGCTTCTGTTTTATTGTTTACGCGTTTAGTAAATGTTAGGCCTCTGTCTAAGGTCGATTCTAAATACTTTATTTGATTCGTCCATGAAATGGTGAGGTTTCAAGCTAGAGTTTCTTTGGGACATTTGGGCGTCTTTTTTTAAGGGTTATAGCTTTTTTTAAAAAAAGGTTTATTTTTATTTTTCATTTTTTGCAGAATTTGTGAATTTTCTTGTAGCTTTTTTTCTGAATGAGCTTGTGTATATGGCTGTGTCGCCGGTAAACAGAGAGAAATCTGTGTCTTTTAATTGAGGAATGTCTTTGATGTATATATTGAAGAGGGTGGGGCTAAGACAGGAACCTTGAGGAACGCCTTATTGCAAAAAAAGAAGGGTCTATGGGAGATAAATGAGTGTATTGTGTGGATGAGATAGGATGGTGTGCCAATGTTAATGAGTTTTAAAATAGTCTTAAGTGCCAAACTGTATCAAATGTTTTCTTAATATCTAGTAGTATTAAGCCTGTGTGTCGCTTTTCGTTAAATTGTTTTGTAATGTGGCCAGTTAGTGGAGAGTTTTTCTTTGAAACCAAATTGCTCATCAATCATGCTAACATTGTCTTAATTGTTTAAAAATTGTATTCAAATCATCCCTTGTTCTACAGGACTTAAAGAATTACTATCATAAAAGTTTCATTTTTTTCCCTATCCTAATTACTCAATTTTTGCTTTAGCGTTAACATTTTTGTAACAGCTATAAATTATTAACATTAATTGTAGAATTCGACGTTTAAAGTAGTTTCTAAGCATTTTTAAAGTTTTTTATAACTGATCCAATAATCATTAAAAATTACAAATTATTTCTACGCCCAGTCGTATAGCAACCACAGAAAAAGACATACGGTATAGAAGAAACCACAACGAGTTGAACAAGGAAAGAAAGTAAAAGACCATAAGGTTAAAATATTACAGATGATAGTACCCCTGGGACAGGCCATTGGACCCAAGATATACCGCGGTGGGTCTTAATGACTGATGGCAACACCCATGGGACAGCTTCCCACCGGATATAGAGGGACTTTTTATGGTCGACATATTTGTCCAGGAAATTGCAGCTTTCAGGTCTAATATAAAGAGGAGAAATTTGTATATTTGTGTTTTTTGCTTCTTCCTTCATTATCGCATTCATATAGAGCAACGGACATACAGAAATGAGCAAAATGCTTACTATTGATCATTCAAAACTTTTGGATAATTTTGCTCTTCAAAGTTCTGTTAAAATACTATCTGGTCAAATATGCACAAAACTTTTAAAATTTTCAATCCTGGCTTTCCCGAAATTCACGCTTCTAAGGGTGGGTTTACACTTGATAGTTATTGCAGGAAATGTATATCGGAGAGAAATTGCTAACATTGCATACATAAATTTTACATGGTTTTTCATTAGTGGCAATTTCTCTCTGATATAAATATCCTGCAATAACTATCAAGTGTAAACCCACCCTTACACACTCAACTTGCTGATTACTTTAATCATTTTAAATTTTATTTAGCACGTTTCCTTAAAAAAAAAAATCTAAAAAAAAAAAAAAATAATAAAATCCGGAGAATATAAATCATTTTCAAGGTGCACCCGAATTTCAAATTCGGGATCTCTTGCTTTTTTATTGGCCTACATTTAAGAACATTATAAATAGAAAGTACTTAGTCTTCACGATAAAACATTAAAATGAACGTAGCTCTTGATTTCTTTAAATAATAACTGTATGTGCCATTATAATTTGTTTACACCCCTCTTACACTCACCGCAAAATAAACTAACATTGTGTTTATTTTAATAACAAAATATTAATAATGCAATAAATAAGTTTCTAACATTCATATATGACGGGTTGAGAAGCCAAGGGATACAAGTGGCATTTTAAAAAAAATCGAGTTAAGTGGAGTTCTGGATAGTTAATACCAGAGTTGGGCAAACGTTAGCGCGCGCTAATACCTAATACCTTCCCGCTAATTTAGCGGTACTGATAAGAGCCTGCGCTAACGATTAGCGCATAGCGACGGCAGTGCGCTAATCGCTAATTCATTTAAAATGTTTAAATATCTTTGTAGCTAACTAGGAGGAATATCTCCTATTCTTCCTCCTATTCTCCTATTCTTCCAATATTCTTCCTTTTTTTCTTCCACCTTCAATATTCCTCCTAGTTAGCTACAAAGATATTTAAACATTTTAAATGAATTAGCGATTAGCGCACTGCCGTCGCTATGCGCTAATCGTTAGCGCAGGCTCTTATCAGTACCGCTAAATTAGCGGGAAGGTATTAGGTATTAGCGCGCGCTAACGTTTGCCCAACTCTGGTTAATACATACGAAATGTTGGTGGCAAAGGGATATAAGTAAATGTCTGGTATTTCCTGAGAAATAGCAGAAATAAAATCAATTACTTTAAAAATTAGCAGATTTGTTTGGTGCACAAGGGATACAAGTGACATTTGTCCCGTGTTATAAAGTGGATCTTTGAGGCACAATATCTCGAAAACCTTCAATAGGAAACTGTAATTAACATGTAGGCAAATTTATAAAAAAGTAGTTCGAAAATGGAAGCTTAATTAATTTATTTTAGGTCGTTTATTTAATTTACTTTAATTGATACGTTGCTCCAATAAAATATGGGGAGATTTTTTAAGGGTTGTATTTTGGGATTTAGACGATTGCATCAGTTCAAGTATGCCTTAAAAAATTTATAATATACAAAAATAGTCTTATATTTGAAGGGCTGTAACATCGCTCCAAAGTGACCAATCAAGTTCGCTGAAGTCTCGAAACATTAGTATTTTTATGCACTAATTGGCAGTACCCAGGAAATAGTGGTCTATTTTGTTTAACAACTTGAATAACAATTTTATAGTGTACAATATCCTAAATTATAAGTTTTGAAGGGTGGGGCTTAAACAAAAAGCGCAGGGCTTTTTCTGACCCCGGATTCGGTTTCAGGGACCCCAGAAACATATACTAAATATGGTCTGGTCTCTGGGTACTGACTTTTATTATTTATTTTTGTGTGTGGCTGTCTTATAAATTGATAATATACATGAACGATTAGTTTTTCTCTTAAACTATACAACTGAAATTTCAATTGATGCATTGTAGAAACATAATTTAAACATTATACAGACTTACACTTATCAGGGAATTTACAAAAACGATTTAACTTTAAACAGTAATATCTCAAAATGACTATAATGTCACTTGTATCCCTTGGCTTCTCAACCCATCATATATATTTATACATAGTCTAAGCATACTTTTTTATGAATAACTGTGACAACAAAAACAGCGGATTCATTTAGAGATTCATAACTGTACAAATGAACATCGTACCATTGTGTAAAGACAAACAAATAGGAAAAGAAAAATAATTTTCATAATACTAAAATTTGTATTATTATTATTATAAGTTTCAATTTCGGCAGAACAGTTTTTTTTCTAATGATTATTCAGATTATCCTTTACTTCAATTACTAGTTGCAAAGTTAAAAAAACGAAAACTGCACTAGATATTTACACTAACTTTATTGTTGTTGTTTTTTTTTCAGTACAAAAACGGAAATATAAACGTATAAAACTTAACAAGAAAAAATAACCTCGATATTGGCATATTTGAAGTTTCCATGTTGATTTATTAACGATTTTTTAATATTTTCTATAATGTTTTCACTCGCTAATTGATAAAAGAAAGTCCGTCACGCAGGAGCTGCATTACTAAGCACTTTCCTCAGAATTTGGGTAGTGTAGATTGCTTTCCAGAACAATTTTCTTAAAATATCCTACATAAATAAAATAAAAACATGAATAGTTCTCTTTTAATTTTGTAATGAGTAACTGATCAATTAATAATTCGCTTCCAGAGTTATGTTTACACATGGTACCTATTACACTTCGTAATAAATACAAAAAACCTCATATTATCGTATTTTGATCTAACGCAGGAACAAGATACAGTCACTCTAGTGGTAGAAAGCGCTCCTTGCGGCGGCTTTGTGAACCTACGTCTGACGGGCTTTTCTATTGAAATATATTACAAATTAAACCCCCGCTTTCCGATTGACCGATTCAGCTCATTTCTACAACACTTCTTTCTCATGAGTTACCCACGACGTATACCGTGTTTCGTTACAATACAGCAGAAATTACGACCGGTATGAGTATATTAGGAATTTGGGTCCGGAGTAAAACTTCTCTTCTAATGAACCGATTTAGTTTATTTTTACAACACATATTTAACTGTAGATTACCACTACGAATACCGAGTTTCGTCGAAATATACCAAAAATCACGGCTGGTAGTGGCGAATTGGTATTGTGGGTCCGGAGTATACCCCCCCCCCTCCTAATGAACCGATTTAGTTTATTTTTACAACACATATTTACCTGTGGATACCACTAAGAATACCGAGTTTCGTCGAAATATACCAAAAATCACGGCTGGTAGTGGCGAATTGGTATTGTGGGTCCGGAGTAAACCCCCCCTCCTAATGAACCGATTTAGTTCATTTTTATATCTCGCTTTTCTCTCTATATTACCACCACGAATACCAAGTTTCGTTGAAATATAACAAATATTACGGATGACATAGTCAAATTAGTGTTTTGGGTTCGGGGTAAACCCCCCCCCCCCCTTCCGGTGGACCGACTTTGGTGGTTAACGAACTCGTTCAATCGTTTGCTAATTGAATGCTATATACCAAGTTTCGTGACGCAAAAACAAAAACTCTGGCCGCTATCGTGTTAACAGACACACACATATATATATATATATATATATATATATATGCATATATATATATATATATATATATATATATATATATATATATATATATATATTAACGGGGGTCATTTTCGGTGTCTACTAGGTAGGATCGATAAAGATTTGAAGAAATTTTTCAAAAATTCCGTCATGAGTCCAACCTCAATAGCTACTTTCCTTCGGAGGAAAGTGCTAAAACGAAAACTGCACTAGATATTTACACTAACTTTATCGATGTTGTTTTTTTTTCAGTACAAAAACGGAAATATATACGTATAAAACTTAACAAGAAAAAATAACCTCGATATTGGCATATTTGAAGTTTCCATGTTGATTTATTAACGATTTTTTAATATTTTCTATAATGTTTTCACTCGCTAATTGATAAAAGAAAAAGTAATCATATTATTACTATAAGGACATATCTGGGCATATTATTGCATTCTTAAAATTCTAGCAATGTTGACAATAATACATTTTATGAATCTGATTCTCCCTGAAATGACTGTATGTGCCATAAAAAGAGTCGAAGCGTAAATATTAGTCTATGTACAGCGTTGAAACATTCAATGGTTTATGTACACGTAGGACCTTAGGGAAGAAATTTTATCTTGAAAAGTGCCCAATTACGAAGGGTATCCCATAACTCGGCCCTTTCCGTAAGGGTTCAGGATGTAAAAGCCTTCATCTACCCCAGGAATTAGTAAAATCCTGATGAAAATTTCAAGCAGGGAAAGGAGCCCCCTCTTCAGAAGCTAATTCTGAATGCCCTCTGATCATGGCATACTGTTAGTTAGTTACACGCTCCACTTATAACATGCGATTAATTTTCAAAAGTACACTTATTAATTAGGTTATATATATATATATATATATATAAATATATATATATATATATATATATATATATATATAAATATATATATATATATATATATATATATATATATATATATATAAATAAATGTTTTGTTTTAAGTTTCTTCGCTAGGGTTGATATGATTGATTTGTGAGACGGCTTCTCTCTCCAGCGGTGTTCTTCCTCTCCTTTGCGCAATATTTCGTCGGGTTCATCTCCGACTTCTTCGGGCTGCTATCTGTCGTCCTCGGTGGTTGTCAAGGGAATGATTCCCTTGAGAGAGAAGCCGTCTCACAAATCAATCATATAAATATATATATATATATATATATATATATATATATATATATATATATATATATGTATATATATATATATATATATATATATATATATATATATGTATATATATATATATATATATATATATATATGTATATATATATATATATATATACACGTAAACATATCATATTTTTATATCCAGAATAAAAAGATGAAGGATTTTTTTTGAAGCAATAACAGGACAAAGGGGTCTCCCGTGGTCTAATGGCTAGCGCCTTGGATTCATAAGCGGGAGATGGTGGGTTCGATTCCCAACCTCCGGCAGGAATTTTATCATCCCACGGCTCGCTGGTAAAATTCCTCGCTGCACCCTGGATGTCGGCGCTAATGACCTAGATGAAGATGCGCCGTAAAAAAAAAAAAAAAAAAAAAAAAAAAAAAAAAAAAAAAAAAAAATAACAGGACAAAATTCCAACTAACGAGATCTCACCCACTTTATTACACCCCGCAAAAATACTCGTTAACTCTAATCATAAAGTATAAAAAAATCAGTTGGACACATAATTTTGGATACACACACACTTATATACATATATATATATATATATATATATATATATATATATATATATATATATACAGGGTGTCCCAAATAAGACGGCTCAAAGTAATTTAGCCGAACGTTTGATCTGACAAAAGTATGTCAGAGGCAAATGTCGTAGCGCTTGACTTGTAGCTTTCTAAATAAGTCGATTATTTAACATATTTACCGCGCATGTGCGCTCGGCGCTAAATGTTATGTCAGGGTTAACAGATGGCACCTATTATTATGCACATCATTTTGAAGAAAATTAAAAAACAAAACTATTGCTGCAAAACGCACTTCCATATCTTTAAAATCAAATGTGTTTCGTGCGTTTCAAATTTTATTGTTTTAAATTAGAACGATTTTTTGTACGAATTTACAGAGGTCGGTTATGAATGTGTGATACATGACTTTGAGGTACTTTTTCGTCATCTTTCTGAAATAAACATGGCCGATCCTCTAAAAAAAATATTTTTCCTAGTAACTCGAATAAAATTGAAAATAAGGAATCTTTTTCAAGTATTTAGTCTAATTCTTCTTTAGGGATTAACTAAGCTAAAGCAATCTAATGTGATCATTCATGTTATCTGTCTAATCCTTTAGATCCGATATTCCTTATTGTATTATGGTTCATTATATTGCTTTTGTTCATAATTAGTGTAATATTCGCTTTCAACCATGAAGTTCAATATGGTGTTCTGTTCAACTTTAAGTTTCACCAGTAGTGAGATTGTGGACATGATTATTGTTTCCGGGGAGTTGAGACAAAAGCTCGGATGGCTGCTCGACCCCAAACCGAGTTCATCCCTCTTACAGAACGATTTTGCGCCTGGTGTCAAACGCCCGAGAAGGACATTTATCTTTCTTTAGAAGACATCGAAGAAGACATCAACTTGTTAAGATATATCTCCGAAACAGTGTTCGGGAGATTGCCAGAGAAACAGGGATTTCAAGAAGAACTGTTCACCGCACACTTCAGCGCAGTAAGTACCACCATTATCACATATCCTTGCATCAAGCCCTTTCAAATAGAGATATGGAAGTGAGGGAGGAGTACTGCAGGTGGGGAATCAAGCCTTTACGGCAGAACGGGGTACTCATGAGGATTGTTATCTTCAGTGATGAACATATGTAAGTGATGGGTCAGTGAACAGGCACAGCTCACATTATTGGTCGATGAATAACCCTCACTGGATAAGGCAGCTGGACCAACGGTGGTCGGTAAACGTCAGGTGCGGTATTCTGGGCACTACAATTATTGGCCAATATTTTTTGGAAAGTCCCGTATCAGGGAATGCCTACAGGACATTCATCATTTCCAGAGCTTATGGAAAACATACCACTAGAAACAAGAGGTACAATGTGGTTCCAGCATAATGGTTGCCCAGCCCATTATTCCCGACAAGCTGCGAATTCTGTAACCTCCATATTCGGAAACCGTTGGATTGGCAGGGATGGCCCTATTTCTTGGCCACCTAGATCACCTGACCTCACTCCGCTGTACTTCTTCCCGTGGGGTACACTTTAAAATATGGTCTACTCTAATCCGCCTAGTACACAAAACCAAATGCGAGGAAGGATTGCTGAAGCCTGCCGAACCATATTGGAGGATCAAGCATTGAGAGCAGTTGACAGCATATGTTCCAGACTTCAAAGGTGTCTGGATGTTGAAGGTGGCATCTTTGTAGACACTATTCATTTTTTCACAGTAAAATGGAAGCTTTGAAACTGAAAGATAAGAACTTTTCTTTACAATTTATTATTTAATCTATCAATGAAATAGGGTTAGCACTTAAATTGAACGTCTTAAATTAGAAAGCAGATATTTATAAAAGATGCCTTATTTTCAATAATATTTCAAAGTTATTAGAACAAATTTTAGACTTTTAGAGAATCGGCCTTATTGTTTTTAGAAAGTTGAGGAAAAAATACCACAAAGTCATGTATCACATTCATAACCGACCTCTGTCAGTGCCTACATATATATTTTTGATTTAAAACAATAAAATTTGAATCGCACGAAACTCATTTGATTTTAAAGATATCGAAGTGCGGTTTGCAGCAATAGTTTTGTTTTTTAATTTCCTTCAAAATGATGTGCATAATAATAGGGGTCCTCTGCAAACCCCAACATTTCATCTAGCGCCGAGCGCACATGCGCGGTAAATATGTTAAATGGTCGACATTTTAGAAACCATAGGTAAAGCTCTGCAACATTTGCCCTTTAACTATTTTTCTCAGACCAACCGTTTGGCCGCAAAATTAGATTGAGCCGTCTTATTTTGGACACCCAGTAAATTTATTTATTTTAATTATTAACGATTTTTAATCCAACACATTTTTGAATTCAAACAGCTGTTTTGTTACTACTACTAACTAACCCTATTAGTTTAGACATGGCCCTGCTGAGGAGATGACACGTACTTATTTTGTTTGCTCCTGAAGAGGCGACAAGTGGCGCGAAACATGTAGAGTACGTAATAATAAAAAGAAAAAAAAAATAATAAATTGAAGTTTTTATAAGATATGACGTTCTGCCAATTTTGAAAGGTTTAGTTGAAAACACGGGTCACAATCGTATAATATATATATATATATATATATATATATATATATATATATATATATATATATATATATCGCCGATCGTTTCGCCAAAGCAGCGTCAAAAGATACGTCACTACCCATAGAATATAATAAACTTTCAAAAACTCATTTAAAATATATATTAAAACTAGAATCAATTGCAGAATGGCAGCAAAAATGGGATACCTCTAACAAAGGTCGCCATTTATACAAATTTCTCCCAATCATACATAACTTTTATAATAAAAACATACAAACAAATTTTTACACGACACAAGTACTCACTGGACACGGGGCGTTTCTTTCCTATTTAAATAGATTTAAAATAAAAAGAGAAAATACATGCCCCTGTGACAGACATTCAGAACAGACAGCACACCACATCATATACAATTGTACACTGTTCAATGAATACAGGAACCGAATTAAAAAGAAAATAACCAATTGGCCTATTGAAGAAAATGAATTGTTATTTAATAATTACAAATTATTCTCAACCTTATGCAAAGAAATTATTCAACACCTGAGCGAAAAATGAAAAATTGCATTTTTTTTTAAGTAAAGCGAACACAATACTGAATATATAAGTTTATTTTTATACTCCTTGTTTTATACTAATTGTTTTAAGTTAACGTGAATTATTCATATGTAACCTAACTAAAATACTAAATTGAACAAAATTAACTAAGATAAGAAAAAAAAAAACATGCATGTGATATACTGTACCTTGTATGATACATGTAGTACAATAAACGGCCTTCTAAAAGGGGTACTTTTAGAAGGAAAAAAAAAATATATATATATATATATATATGTATATATATGTAGTAATTAAATGGATTTATAAAGGTAGGATATTTTTAGATTCTAATATATGCTTCATATTCATTAATATTAATATTATCTTTGAAAAAAATAGAACTTGGTTATTGTACTAAATTGAAATAAATTACGATTAGGTCTTCTTAGATATGAAATTATTTTTAATTTGTTCAAGAGTAATGTTAACTTACCGCTGTTGAATTCATCTGAAGCAGTGATGTCGTTTGTAGTGTCCAAATTCCTCACTCGCCGGCCTGGAAACGAAATTTGTATATCAGTTTTAGTTTAAAACAGACGTACAAAACACGTTTACCGTATTACATGAGTAAACAAAAGTTTTGTACATAAAATGAATGGGTTAGAATAGGTGGGTAGGTGTTTAAAATGAACAAATTGATAGCTACAGAGCGATCGTATAGACAGGTAGGGTAAGCTATTTTTGTCATGTCAGTTTTGCTGTATTGTGTATTTTCGTCATAATATCTGAAGTTAATTTCATTGATGTGTATTATTTATGTAAACACACTCTAAGTCCTGATTTAATTATAAACCTTACAAATTCAAACAAATATGTGGAAAATATTCTAAAACATTACGGAGCACATAGTGTGCCTTTCTTCTCATAAAATAAAATAAATTAGATAAGTTAAATTATTGTGTATTTTTTGTATTATTCACTGTTTTATTTTTATAAAATTTCTCGAAAGTTTTTCAATGTTTTATGTGTCAAACTTTAAATTATGCTAATGGTGAATATACCAGGCGATTTCCAAAGCAGTCTATCTTTTAGTCTTTTTTTCTTTCTTATCCTTCTTTTCATTAGATTACTTTTATTTTTAGTTTATAAATAGATGTATATGTGTGAATTTGCGATATTCCATGATAATTCTAATGGCATATTTTGTGTTATAATTGGAGGTATATGTAAAAGTTATATTGAGGAAATAGCCAAAAATCTGCCTTCCGCCTTCTTAATGTGTGGTCTAGGGAAAACAGTAATACAATTTTGTTTTAACACTCGTTTTACTGTTAAATGCAATTAACAACAGCTGAACATTTTCAAATCGGAAAGCTCATTTTACGCATCCTGATTTGTTGTCAATTACATTTTTATTATGTAATTATTAAAATAACAAAAAAAAAAAAACTAAGGAAAACAGACAAAATAGAAACTTTCAATTAAACAAAATCAACAACTTCCCACCGAACATTGCAGTTAAACCTTTTTTTTTTAAAGGGAATTTTGTAAGCTTTAGAATGGCCACCTTACATTTGCCACGATTTCCCAACCGTTTTCGAGATATTTAAGGAAATTAGAAAATGTATTTTTGTACTCCATTTTTCTGTCAGTGGAAGAGCAAAAATACAATTGAATAGAAATTTGAATCACTGCAATTTTTTGTAGCCGGCTCTAGAAAACGAGCTAAAACCGGTTATTAAAATACACCCATATATATATATATATATATATATTTATTCACTATTTTCTATGAATGTTGATGGAATTGTACACAAAAGTAATTCCTCTATTAAAGGTGCTCGCTTAACAGCAGAATCAGCACATTGAAACATTTTACGACGAAATTCAAGTTATAAAGTATTCTTCTGAATATAGAATTATATATTGTTGCTCCTTGAAAACATGTTTTCCTATACCTTATTATTCGATGATAGCCTTGTCACACACGACTGATTAATACTAAGATAAATATATTTAGGCTGTAATATAACTGCTTTTCGCACGCGACGAACACAATAATTAAGAGCCTAGCTCAACAACTGTATTAATTCATTTAATTAAAATTTAAAAATGATATTACTTGTAATGAGATGCAAATAATTAGTCATTAAGGTGATAATAAGACAAAAAAGTCCGACTCGCAGGAACTGCCTCATCTTAGCGCGGTTCCGTTCTTATCCCTAGTCTAATTTCGAAAGATTAAAATAGAAGCAGTTATTATTTTGTTGAGAGGAGATCGTTGACCGTTGATGATGCAAGGTAGGGATTGTCCGGGTTAGGTCACTGCTACTTAATAATACATACCCCATATGTCTATGTATGTGGGCATATATATGTACATATGTGTGCGTGTATATGTGTATGTGTATATGCATATATATAAATATATATATATATTATATATGTATATATATATATATATATATATATATATATATATATATATATACATGTTAGGTATATTTACATAGATATGTGCATATATTAGTGTTAAATATGTCCTACTTGTATTTACAGCCCTGATGAAGGCTTGAAGTTCAAGCCGAAACGTCGGCACAATAAAACCATTTTTACGATAAAATGTAGTTTTATTAAGTAGCAGTGACCGAACCCTGACAGTTATATTTTGGTTCCACCGGTCTTGAAAGGTAGGATTTACAATCTTACCTGGAAGGGTCGGCAACACTAGAAACCGTCCCGCTAGTTACAAGGTCTTGGAATCTTGGAACTCTATATTTCTAACAATAAATTGTTTTTGTTATTTTACTTAACCTGTTTTATTTTCGAATACATTATCCAACTATAAGCAATTAAAAAATAACAAGGAATAAAATACAGACAAAAAGAACACTTCGAATAAGCGAAATCAATTACTTTAAAGCTTTAAGCTCTTATTTCTCCGATTGACATCGCCTAAACAAAACTTTCATTAGAACCTTTTATGTAGAGCATTTAATAAGCTTTCTAATGGTATTTTTCCGTTTCCCAAAATTCTCAACAGTTTTCGAGATATTAATGAAAGTTCCCAAAATTTATATTATTTCTAGCAACAGAAAATTGGCCTCATTTTTCATATCCTGTTTTACACGCAAAATTTTCGCAACATAAGAAATTACAAAAATAAAAAGCAATAAAAAACGAAGGGAAAGAGACAAAAATTACAACAAGAACGACAAAAACCCGTTCATAAGAACAAAACAGACGTATTTGAAGATTTAAGCACATATTTCTCCGATTGACATAACCTAATCAAAAATAGTTTTAGATCTTTTTTGTAGACAATTTAGTAAGCTTTCAAATAGTTTCTATCCACTTACCACGATTTCCCAACCGTGTTCGAGATATTAATGAAAGTATACGAACTTCCCAAAACTTTTCATGTCTGTTCATAAAATATTTTATTCTAACCCTTCCTTAACTCCAAACGTAACAAAACTTTCAACATATTAGTTTTAATGAAAGTAGAACATGCAGATAAAGTTTCAACTGAATCCCGTAATTCTAAGTACCCAAACCAAAAACGGTATTCAAAAACTATTTTTCCAATTTTCTCGAAAACGGTTAAAGCGATCGCCTTCAAAATGGTTTCATTCGTTTCCCTAGCCCAGGAGTCATATAAAACGAGTACTTACAAGCTTATGAACTCAAAAACGTAAGCTTTACGATTTTTTTTGCGCGAATTTAGCCCCAAACGCCATCTTCCAGTAGGCGGATTTTGCTGGTTAACGAACTTGACCTTTCAAATTGGACGAAGGATTTTTGTACCAAATTTCATCAAAATCGGACCATTCGTCTTCTATCTAGAGAGCGAACAGACAAATATATATATATATATATATATATATATATATATATATATATATATATAAATAAATATATACATATATATATATATATACAAATTTGAACCACCGTTATTTTCGGTCTCTAGGGGTTCTGAAACGCGAAATTTTCTAGTCGGCACTTCCGGATTGTTTCATTGTATCAACCCTATAAGCGGGGTTCCTCCCTATGGGGGAGGGAGGAACCGCGCTAAAATGGATGGATTTGACCTGGAAATTGAAAAATAAGTACCAAATCGGGTTACTATGTGACTAAATTCTAGTTAAAGAAGAATAATAATTATAAAAAAATAAGTACCAAATCGGGTTACTATGTGACTAAATTCTAGTTAAAGAAGAATAATAATTATAATAAAATAAGAACCAAATCGGGTTACTATGTGACTAAATTCTAGTTAAAGAAGAATAATAATTATAAAAAAATAAGTACCAAATCGGGTTACTATGTGACTAAATTCTAGTTAAAGAAGAATAATAATTATAAAAAAATAAGTACCAAATCGGGTTACTATGTGACTAAATTCTAGTTAAAGAAGAATAATAATTATAAAAAAATAAGTACCAAATCGGGTTACTATGTGACTAAATTCTAGTTAAAGAAGAATAATAATTATAAAAAAATAAGTACCAAATCGGGTTACTATGTGACTAAATTCTAGTTAAAGAAGAATAATAATTATAAAAAAATAAGTACCAAATCGGGTTACTATGTGACTAAATTCTAGTTAAAGAAGAATAATAATTATAAAAAAATAAGTACCAAATCGGGTTGCTATGTGACTAAATTCTAGTTAAAGAATAATAATAATTATAAAAAAATAAGTACCAAATCGGGTTACTATGTGACTAAATTCTAGTTAAAGAAGAATAATAATTATAAAAAAATAAGTACCAAATCGGGTTACTATGTGACTAAATTCTAGTTAAAGAAGAATAATAATTATAAAAAAATAAGTACCAAATCGGGTTGCTATGTGACTAAATTCTAGTTAAAGAATAATAATAATTATAAAAAAATAAGTACCAAATCGGGTTACTATGTGACTAAATTCTAGTTAAAGAAGAATAATAATTATAAAAAAATAAGTACCAAATCGGGTTACTATGTGACTAAATTCTAGTTAAAGAAGAATAATAATTATAAAAAAATTATAGAAAAGATATATTTTTTTACGGCGCACCTAAAACTGGAACATTAGCTCCGACATCCATTTTGCTGCATGGAATATTTTCAAAGGGCCCTGGGATTAGAAACATTCCTGCCACCGGAGGGAATCAAACCCCAGCCTCCCGCAAGAGAATCTAAGGCGTTAGCCACTAGACCACGGGGAGAACCTTTATAGATTATTATTCCTTTTTATGTGTGGTTTGCTACTACGGCTATTTCACTCCTTCAAGATGGTTCCTGTAGGATTCAATGAACCAGCATTGTGACCATAATTTGATTCGTTAATTCTAAAAAATATTGACTTCAAAATTTATGTAATGGGATTAAATTACAACTTACAAATTATTCATGAGGTGCCTTCAAATGATATTTTATAGTTTTGTGTTATGTAATTAAGAGAATATTTTGTTTATGTACTGGCTACTTTATTTAAATAATTATATCTCTTCATGTGGAATGTTCTGTATTCCATAAGTAGGTAGGTGTTTTACTGTATAGTCTCTGTTGCATATGTCACAATTCGGTTTATAATAAGAGTACAATTCCGTTTATGTAAGATATTCGTGTGTCACTGTTGTATGCCTAATTCTGATTCAGACAAGTAAAATTCCTTCTCATCTACTGTAACGATGACAGAATGTCCGTCCGTCAGATATATTTTTTAATGGTACGCAATTTATCATTTTTTTTCCCGATTTTGGTGAATTAATGTGTTTAACTAGGCGATCCACTAGGGGTCGCTGAAGTCTTCAATTACTATTTCTTATCCTCATTTTGCCAGTCAGTGACCAACTGGAGAAAAATAGTGAACAATTGAAGACCGCCAAAGCTAACGAGGAAAAATTTCCTCTTGACTTCGGACCAGTAGACGATATTATTCTTTCAAATGTCTTGAAACTGTCGAGGCTCCTACTCCGAGTTCACATATTCCCTAGTGCTCCTACTCCTAGTTGGCATATTCCCTAGTGCTCCTACTCCGAGTTCACATATTCCCTAGTGCTCCTACTCCGAGTTGGCTTATTCCCTAGTGCTCCTACTCCGAGTTGGCATATTCCCTAGTGCTTCTACTCCGAGTTCACATATTCCCTAGTGCTCCTACTCCGAGTTCACATATTCCCTAGTGCTCCTACTCCGAGTTCACATATTCCCTAGTGCTCCTACTCCGAGTTGGCATATTCCCTAGTGCTCCTACTCCGAGTTGGCATATTCCCTAGTGCTCCTACTCCGAGTTGGCATATTCCCTAGTGCTCCTACTCCTAGTTGGCATATTCCCTAGTGCTCCTACTCCGAGTTGGCATATTCCCTAGTGCTCCTACTCCGAGTTGGCTTATTCCCTAGTGCTCCTACTCCGAGTTGGCTTATTCCCTAGTGCTTTTTGAGGTACAAGCTTCAACCCTTTCTTTCAGGTGGTCATTGTCAAGCTTGGTTTCTGGCCATCCTCGCTCCTGGTTGTCGAGGTCAAAATTTCCACTTCGAAACCTAAAAAACCACCGGTAAACAGTTCGTTCATTCACCGTTCCCTCCCGGAACGCCTCAGCAGCGCTATGACAGAGCTTAAATTCATAACGAAAAATAATACGAATTTCCGTAGAAGTCATAATTTAAGTTTTATTTTTTTCTCAGAGGATCGTTCTCACAACACAGTACGCAAGTTACTGATTAAATAATAGGAATAAAAGAGCTTTAATTCTATATGAATAACAATGATGTTTGTAAATAATGAAATAAAAAAGGGAAAGGATTAAATCGCAAAGTAAACAAAACTGGCATTTCATACGGTACAGCCTGATACAAATGATTATGGATCTATGAAATAAATAAATTGGGCATATGTCAAGGGAACATCCCCTAGTGTCAGGAGCCGATTTTTATGAAACTTTGTATATTTATTAAGCACGTGATAAAAAATAACGTGAAATAACCGATACTTATTTTTTCTACATCGGCCCAATCGCACTTATATACTTTCTTCCTCTCCGAATGAGACAAGTAATCTCCGGTATCTCTCGGAATTGGAGGAAGAGACAAGTAGTCTCCGGTATCTCTCGGAATTGGAGGAAGAGACAAGTAGTCTCCGGTATCTCTCGGAATTGGAGGAAGAGACAAGTAGTCTCCGGTATCTCTCGGAATTGGAGGAAGAGACAAGTAGTCTCCGGTATCTCTCGGAATTGGAGGAAGAGACAAGTAGTCTCCGGTATCTCTCGGAATTGGAGGAAGAGACAAGTAGTCTCCGGTATCTCTCGGAATTGGAGGAAGAGACAAGTAATCTCCGGTATCTCTCGGAATTGGAGGAAAAAAGTAGTATTATTTTTTGTTTTCGATGATATTTACCTCATTAAAGTTTCTTGAGGTGCTCATTTTAAACCTGCTATTATTTTTTATATAAAGAAATTATTACGCTAGTTTACCTGAAAACGTAAGCATATTTTTGAATATATTTGACGAAATGTATGAATTTTTCCATAATCTACTCTCTAAAACAAACGAATTTGTGAAAGAATCATGTATATATCATTTTCTAAACTCGATAGATAAAACAAAGCATTTTCAATCTATTTTATTTTATTTCTCTGCTCCTAAGACCCATTGGACGGTACGCTCGGACACGTGGACTATTTATCGATGTAGAACCACCAGAGAAAAAAGTCCGTCACGCAGGAGCTGCATAACTAAGCACTTTCCTTAGAATTTGGGTAGTGTAGACTGCTTTCCAGAACAATTTGCTTAAAATATCCTACATAAATAAAATAAAAACATGAATAGTTCTCTTTTAAATTTTGAATGAGTAACTGATCAATTATTAATTTGCTTCCAGAGTTATGTTTACACATGGTACCTACAGCACTAAGTAATAAATACAAAAAACCTAATATTATCGTATTTTGATCTAACGCAGGAACAGGATACAGTCACTCTAGTGGTAGAAAGCGCTCCTTGCGGCGGCTTTGTGAACCTACGTCTGGCGGGCTTTTCTATTGAAATATATTACAAATTAAATCCCCGCTTTCCGATTGACCGATTCGGCTCATTTTTACAACACTTCTTTCTCATGAGTTACCCACGACGTATACCGCGTTTCGTTACAATACAGCAGAAATTACGACGGGTATGAGTATATTAGGAATTTGGGTTCGGAGTAAACCCCCCCTTCTAATGAACCGATTTAGTTTATTTTTACAACACATATTTACCTGTAGATTACCACTACGAATACCGAGTTTCGTCGAAATATACTAAAAATCACGGCTGGTAGTGGCGAATTGGTATTGTGGGTCCGGAGTAAACCCCCCCCCCCCCTACTAATGAACCGATTTAGGTCATTCTTATATCTCACTTTTCTCTCTATATTACCACTACGAATACCAAGTTTCGTTGAAATATAACAAATATTACGGCTGACATAGTCAAATTAGTGTTTTGGGTTCGGTGTAAACCCCCCCTTCCGGTGGACCGACTTTGATGGTTAACGAACTCGTTCAATCGTTTGCTAATTGAATGCTATAAACGAAGTTTCGTGACGAAAAAACAAAAACTCTGGCCGCTATCGTGTTAACAGACATATATATATATATATATATATATATATATATATATATATATATATATATATATATATATATATATAGATAGATATAGATATATATAAATTTTAACGGGGGTCATTTTCGGTGTCTACTAGGTAGGATCGATAAAGATTTGAAGAAATTTTTCAAAAATTCCGTCATGAGTCCAACCTCAATAGCTACTTCCCTTCGGAGGAAAGTGCTAAAATGGACAAAATCGGTGACCTCACTACTGCTTACTCCTCTTGTTAGAATATTTGAGGTGTACTTTAGAAAGGGGGGGTTTCGCCCCTTAAACGTGCGATTGGGCCGATATATAGAAAATATGTATCTATTATCTGCACGTGTTTAATACATATACAAAGCTTCATAAAAATCGGCTCCGGATAGATGGGGATGTTCCCTTGTAATAAAATATTATCTTATCATGACGGTTTACCCAACAAAATATTAATAAATCTTCTAGACGAAGTTAAAACAAGAATGCTTTAGTTACATCGTCGATACAAAAGCAAAGTATCGAATGTGAAAAAACACATTTTTCATATTCTATCTTTACCGATTGCTGTTGGACTAATGGACGGCAAATTCTGGAATCTACGTTTACTCAGTTAAAGGGTAAAGTAACCACAATCAAAAGGTCGAATCTGCCGACTATTTGACTGTACGAAATGAGGTAATTTTCGCATTCGACTTTGCATTTGTAACGACGATATAATCAGCCCTGGACGGAAGTCGAGTACCCCATTGTTTGGAAGGAAACCAGGTTAAGACCACATGGATCCAGGAAACTACACAACCATATCATTTCATGTTGTTTGGGAAAGCTCTTTTTAGCGCGGTTCCTCCCTCCCCGATAGGGAGGAACCCCGCTTATAAGGTTGATACAATGAAACAATCCGGAAGTGCCGACTAGAAAATTTCGCGTTTCAGAACCCCTAGAGACCGAAAATAACGGTGGTTAAAATTTGTATATATATATATATATATATATATATATATATATATATATATATATATATGTGTGTCTGTTCGCGGATTTCTGGCCTCCCTAATGGTCCGATTTTGATGAAATTTGGTACAAAAATCTGTCGCCCAATTTGAAAGGTCGAGTTCGTTAACCAGCAAAATCCGCCCACTGGAAGATGGCGTTTGGGGCGAAATTCGCGCAAAAAAAAATCGTAACGCTTACGTTTTTTAGTTCATAAGTTTGTAAGTACTCGTTTTATAGGCTTCTGTGGCTAGGAAAACGAATGAAACCATTTTCAAGGCGATAGCTTTAACCATTTTTGAGAAAATTGGAAAAATAGTTTTTGAATACCGTTTTCTGTTTGGGTACTTAGAATCATGGGATTCAGTTGAAACATTTTCTGCATGTTTTACTATCATTAAAACTAATATGTTGAAATTTTTGTTACGTTTGGAGTTAAGGAAGGGTTAGAATAAAATATTTTATTAACAGACATAAAAAGTTTTGGTAACTTTGTATATTTTCCTTAATATCTCAAAAAAGGTTGAGAATCTTGGCAAACGGAAGAATACCATTAGAAAGCTTACTAAATGCTCTACAAAAAAGGTTCTGATGAAAGTTTTGATTAGGCGATGTCAATCGGAGAAATAAGTGCTTAAAACATTAAAGTAATTGATTTTGCTTATTCGAACTGTTCTTTTTGTCTATTTTATTCCTTGTTATTTATTAATTGCTTATAGTTGGATAATGTATTTTACAATAAAACAGATTAGGCAAAATAAGAAAAACAATTCATTGTTAGAAATATAGCTTGCCAAGAGAAAAAGATTTGATGACGTCTTTTGAATATTTTCAATTGCCTTTATGCTGTTGGTTTTTTTATTTTATTTTTTAATTGATTTTATCTGTAGAATTATTACTATAGTAAAAGAACACAGGAATATGTGAAAATTTTTGATATTTTCCAATTCATTGAAACGTACGAAATGAAGTATCGGTAGAAGAGGTTTCTAGGGTCTTGCGGACCCGACCCCAGGTTTAGCCACAAAACCCTTCGAACAAAGGCCGAGGAAAATATTATCTGTTTCTATTCTATACTTTTCAAATGAGAATAGGGATATGAACAGGAACCGGGGTCTCCAGAGGTCTAATGGCTAGCGCCTTGGATTCATAAGCGGGAGATGGTGGGTTCGATTCCCAACCTCCGGCAGGAATTTTATCATCCCACGGCTCGCTGGTAAAATTCCTCGCTAAACCCTGGATGTCGGCGCTAATGACCTAGATGTAGATGAGCCGTAAAAAAAAAAAAAAAAAAAAAAAAAAAAAAAAAAAAAAAAAAAAAAAAAAAAGAACTGGAACCGCGCTAAGATGACGCAGTTCCTGCGAGTCGGACTTTTTTTTGTTTGTATTTGTCAAATATTGTGGGATTTATTTGTTGAGCTCATTACATTAATGTTTTATTCGTAGAAGTAATTTTTCCCCTTCATAATGGTTGTTCTTTTTTAATTTTGATTCAATCTCAGATTTTACACAATAATTGAGAAATAATCCCTAACTCCATTGGAATAGATGAAGCAGCGATGGATATCATATGAACATATTGGGCTCTCCCACATATCCCAGAATCAATATTCAATTGACATGAGCTGGCTTAGTTCTCTAACTGCTCACATATCATGGGAATCTCATGGTCAATATATTTTATTAATTAGTTTTATATTTAGGTTTAATTAATGAATCTATACATTATAATATGTCTTTGGATAAAATAGTTTTCTAGGTATGTGAGAATACTTTTTCATATAGTTCAAAGAAGAGACTGGTAAATCGAATAAATTAAAATCTATTAGCTATAATTGCAATGTTATTAAAATATATTTTTTTTAATTTCCTTTAAAGAACATTTTAATTGTGTTATCGCCTTTTAGGTGTTAAACAATAAATAAATAAATAAAATATGTTGGTAATTATTTAATTATTCATTTTTCAGGATAGCAACAAAGGCGATTGTAATTTTGTTAGTCATCTGTTTAGGTGAATACAACTTTTCTGCTCAACAAATCACGAAGATTCTTACACGGATTAACCGTTCACTCTCAAAATTTCAATATTTATGGACCTTAACCCTCGACAAAGCGCGGTATCCAGTAGATACATAGGCGCAACGTCTTAGGGGAATCCGCTATGATAGGATAGAGTGAGGCAGCTCCCGTCACTTCTAGCTGCTTTTTTCATTGTTACCGTCACATCAGTTTTTAATTGTTGCTCGTCGGATGAGGTTAAGCCTGATTTTGCCCTATTTGTGCTTCTTAGATACATCGCGCGTTCCCAGGTAATTAATTCTTATTTACGATTTTTTTTAAAAAATTGTGTCTCTATTAGGTTCTATTTGGTCCTATGCATGTTAGGTAATGCCTGACTATGTCTGAAATATACATTTGAGGATTAAAATTACAGTATTATCTCTCAGATATCGCGCGTCCCCGTGTTTCTTGAGCTTCAAACTATCGATTTTTTTAATTTTTTTTTTATTTCAGAAAATCATGAGTTCATAAGCTTGTAAGTACTACTTCTTTTGAATTATTATTTGTATATATTAGTATTATTCTTTTAATCTTTGTAGGTTTTATTGATTTGACTTATTTTTAGTATACTCACCATAACAGTTACAACATTTTTTATATATCAGTATGTTTTCATAAAACAGTCTGTTTTTATATAGCAGTATGTTTTTATACACCTAGCAGTATGTTTTTATATAGCAGTATGTTTTCCAAATATGTAATAATTTCATTCAATTAAAGAGATTGTTCATTATCTTATTGTATGTTTCTTAAGTATAAATTAAATACAAAAAGACTTCATTGGTTATCCTTACAATAATTACAAGAATATTTTAATAATTTAGCTAAATTAAACTTTTATAATTTATCCAATGCGATATATTGCATTATTAAAATTGAAAAAAAATATTATATTAGAACAATATAAACGATTTTAATGGATTAGTACGTATTTTTTGGACATTAACCCTTCTTGTATCTCTCAGATACATCGCGCATTCCCGTGTTAGGAAATAAGCGCGCGCTCCCGAGGGTTAAAATGAAATTTAAAAATTGCAATAGACCTTAACACAACCTAATATAAGATGCCTGATGATGAACCTGAACAGGTTCGAAACGTCGCAAATATAAACTAATGCTTTAAACAATTTTGTGGAGCAACTCCTGCCAGTTTTTTCAAGAATCCATTGATAATAGATAAACATTACATCACATAAATAAATATAATTTTGGTCAAAGTAAAACAAAAAAAAACAAAAAAAAACAACAAATATATCAAAGTAAATAAAATAAAAAAAAGAGAAAAAGAAAACTGACAAAAATTAAACTTTCAATTTATATTTCGATCATTAAATGTCGCCCCCACGTGATAGTTACCATCGGTTACAAAAACTAACAGGTCATAGTGGGTGTGCGTTATTTTTGATGGCATTTAATCATAATTAAAATTAATTATTTAAGGTTTCATTATTATTAAAATTTATTATTATTAAGTTTAATTATTGTTAGACAAGTTCACTGTATTTATTTGATTGGATTCTTGACAAGTTCACTAAGGACACACTCCTTCGAGCTGTTCATGATTCGCTAGGCACATTACAGCTACTGGGGAAACAAGTTTCGTTCATATGGATTCCAGGCCATGCAGGAATCCTAGGAAATGAAAAAGCAGACATCCTAGCTAATTAAGCGACTTCAATGGCCCTCCCGGCGAATTCTTGCTCACACCCTCGACACGTGAAACGCCAAACTATTATGGGAACTGCGGCAAAGAAGATGGGAAACAAGCACAACCCACTTGAGGACTTTTTATCCCTTAGTTCACTCTACAATAGTCTACGATGACCTTTGTCGACGAGACTCAGTGGTAATAACAAGGCTGCGTATTGGACACACACGTCTAACACATGGCCATCATCTTGTCGGTAGGCGTCGTCCAACGTGTAATCATTGTGGTGATGTGCTTACCGTGGATCATATCTTGGCGGATTGCTCCCAGTTGCAAGGAGCCAGGGATAGGTTTGATATTAACGGTACACAAATTTTGAATAAAACAGAAACATATCAGAATATTATTGATTATCATACATATATATTTAAAAATCTAACAACCCCAGAAAGAAAAATATATATAGAGATTTAGATTAAAATATAATATTGTAAAATATAAACATTAGTAAAGATTTTAAATTTCAAAAATTATATAATATTCGGCTAACTTAAACAGTAGGGTATTGTGCTAAAGGCCATTGTAGCCGACGCACAATGAATTATATTAAAAAAAATTATTGTTAGAATTACAATCAATTGTGAGAGGCATTCAAATATTTTTATGTTTCGTGACACATATTATACGCGAGTATGTGGTTCAGGTAGCACTGCCCTCGTGCTTAGGCAGGAGAGCCTGGTCCGCCATTCTTATTCCTATAGCCGGCCCATGCGTAAGCAACTCTGGTTATGTTCGTGTATGCCAGTGGCTTTTAATGGTTTATTTTCCGCTTCCCTTGGTGTTATAAGTTGTTCTTGGCATTATTATTCCTATAGCCGGCCCATGTTTGTTATATTGGACCTACCTACCCGGCGAATGGTTAAATACTTCCATGATTCCCTCAATTCTCTTCCTAAACCCTGTTTCCTTTCTTCTCGCCTTTCAATGACGTATATCTGGAGGTGGATGCCCTGAAGGTAAGGCTAAATATTATTATTTTTACAATATGTTTAGGTTATACCCATATTTCATCATATTTTGTCCTTTGCTTCTATCCAAGCTCACCAGAGCAACCACATTTTTTTTTCTTTCTTAATAATATCCCATAGCGAGTATGTGTTGTTACTCTTGTCCTAGACATTTCGTAGGTTTCGATGATAAAATACCACATTCAATTTTATTATTGAATAATTTTATCGCTCTTATTCGGTGCATTCAGTATTTTTCGTTGTAAATGTCCCGTAATGATTTAATAAACCAGCATTGTGATTAGAAGTTAGTTCTTTATTTAATACTCTTTGGTTTCAAATTTCTATAATAGGCTTGACCTACCACGTTAAATGAAAAAGTGAGAAAGTAAGTTTTAACTACTAAACTTTCAATGAATGAAGCCGTTTTCCTTCGTTACTCAATGATATTCAATTTATTACCAAAGTCTTTTTCCCCGTTTTTTTTTTTTTCTTTTTAAACGCATTCCATTCAATAAACAGCACCACTGAACGAACAGAGGATACTTTAAGTAAGACTTATATCACAGAATGGTATTTAATGAAATAATAATGTCACCGTGAAGCAACAGCAAGACGCTATACAATAGGGTGTATTGATTTTTAACTTTTGTTTTGTTTCTAAATTCCGAGTTGAAAAAAAGTTGCTATCAGACACAAAAACTTACCACAAAAATTTTGGGATTTTTAAAAAAATGTTTACGTCTCCCGCAGAAGACCTAAAGTTCAGAGAATTTACTAAAACAGTAAATTTTTACAAAAATATTTAAAAAACCTAAAACACAATTATTCTAAGTTGCAAGTCAATATTCTACTAATAATAAGCACACAAAACGATAAAAAAATTATTTCAAAAATTTAGCACATCATTTAGGTCTCCCGCACGAGGTCTAAAAGTCGTCAATTTCTGCTAATTTTTGAAATTTTGGAGTACTTTGATATTTTTGTGGTTCTTGGTTTAAACCTTAAATATAACTAAATCCACGTTAGGCTTGGTTGGAATTGTAGAAATAAGTGAAATAATGAAGAAAATTTCAATACGTCAAGCGTCAACTTGAAACTTGGGGTCGGGGAAGGCCAGACTGTCGAATCGCGGTGACGTACCACATATGAATCACCGCGCAGACTTGTATGTCGGTAAGCAGTGGCATTTGTGTTTTGAGTGCGATAGTCCTGTTCCTAAGGCTCAATTGTTGATTGCCGTTATGTTCAAGATGAGTAAATAACCGCATTTCACTAGACAAACAACCGACATGCCGGTTATTGAGCAACCTATCGATGTGAGTGGTAATGTCCTGCCGACCAAGATGGATGTATTGAGGTATTTTGAGCGGGTACGCGTTGAAATGAAACAAGAGGGAATTTATCAGCCTGCAAGGAAGGTAATTGCATTAACCTTTTCGATGCGACGTGGGCTAGCTGCTCAAACATACATAAATAATAACCTCAAACTCCACACTGAATAAAATAACATATTCTGATATTATATTTATTCATTTATAATCAGGCATTTTATGTCAAGTCAACTTCAATTCCCAAGTAAATCATTGGTAGGAATTCCCCGCCATAAATAAACAAATCATATTTATTTGATTTCTACTGAAATTATATTGCGAAGCTTGTAATCATTGTTAAATATTCAACTGCTCGATATGAAATTTCAACTTCAAGTTTTGCGATGCCGAATTATTGAAATAAATTTTGAATTTATTCTATACTACACACACACACACACACACACACATATATATATATATATATATATATATATATATATATATATATATATACAGTAGTCTCTCCCTTATACGGCGTTCCCTTATCCGTCGCTCTCTCTAATCCGGCGGTCTCCGAGAGGAATGAGTGACGTATCTCGGGACCCGCAGGAGCTAGACCGGCTCGAAGGTTCTTAGAAAACCTTCCCTTCCTGGCTAGCCAAACTATTGTTTTCTCGTTTAGTCGGAGGCTGGTAACGTACTTTTCATGAAGAGTTTTATGCACTTTGCAATTTTGCTATAATGTATCACTTGGGTTGATGACATTATAGGAAAATTTCAAAGTGCATAAAACACTTCATGAAACGTTCGGTTACTGGCTCTTGGGCTACCATGGAATCCCTAATTATTCATGAATTGTACTTCAAGACAATTTAAGCAAAATTCTACTTGCATATCTTCAGACGTGAATTCTATTGAGAGATTCCAAAGTTTTCAAGTTCTTTATAGAAATTACCGACTCAGAAGAGAAGAAATTAGAAGAGACTGATATTTATAAGTTATATTAGTGAGATTCCGTAATGTCTTACCCCACTCAGGGTAGTTAGTGTTAAAGCTTCCAGTTTATCTGTAGGATTGCCCCGATAAATCTAACATCTACAGACATCCCTCCTGGCTCTCTAGGACTGATAAAGAACCAAACAGTAGAATCTATCATTAAATACATACTATAGTCAATTAATTTCTCATAGTAGATTTATTTTTATAAATTCTGACATAATATTTCTATTTAACGTTGCCTTTATTAACACATTCAAAACTGATAGCTACTGACAATGGCCCGGCATGCCCAGTGGCCTGATAGCCACACAAAAAAAAGTCCGTCACGCTAGGGCTGAATAACTAAGCACTTTCCTCAAAATTGTCGAGTTCATTCCTGAATAATTTGCTTAAAATAACCTATATAGATAAATAAAATAGAAACATAAATAGTTCCGCTCTTTTACATTTTTTATGAGCATCTGTTTCAATTATTTACTCTTTAATTAATTTCCTTCCAAAGTATTTTATATGCGTGGTACTATACTGCGTAATAAATACACAAGGATTCACATTTTCGTCTATTGATCTTGATGAATAATAATAGAAACGTGATACAGTAATAATGCAGGAAGAGGATACAGTGCCCCCCTAGCGGCAGACATCAGAACTCTACGGCCCACAGAGTCATATCAAAACAGAAAAACACTCCTACTGGGAGAATCTCGAACCAACGTTTGGCGGGAGAATTCAATTCAAACATGGTACAAAGTAACATCCCCCCTTCCGACAGACCGATTTAGTTCATTTTCACAACACTTCATTCTTATTAGATAGCCAGGACGTGTAAAGAAATTCGTAACAATACAACAGAAATTACGACCGGTAGCCAAAGGCCATAGCCACGTTGAATACACCGGTTCCCGTAGATCACCGAAAGTAAGCAACGTCGGGCGTGGCCTGTACCTGAATGTGACCGACCACGTGCTGTTGGCATTATAGAAGGGTGGCAACCTGTAGATAGCCCGGCGCTAATGACGAAGTTGTAGATACGCCGTAAAAAAAAAAATAACGGTATGAGGAAATTAGTAGCTTTTGTCCGGACTAAACCTCCCTTCTTGAGAACCGATTTAGTTAATTTTTACAACAAATTTGGCTCTTTATATTACCACAACAAATACCGCGTTTCGCTGAAATGTAACAAAAATTACGGCTGGTATTGGCAAATAACTACTTTGGCTCCGTAGTAACCCCCCCCCCCCCCTGTTCGATTCGGAACTGAAAGCCATAGCTTTGACAGATTTTTGTAATATATAGGGATACTCTTATTAAGCTCAAGTAATTTTAGTCTTTTCTAGGGTTAAAAAAATATCCAATTTGAGCCTATTGAATTGGGGTTTCCCTCTAATACCCAGTCCTTTTGCGCAATTTTTGTTTTAGCAGTAGAAGTGAGTATAAAGATCAAACCCAATAAATATTAGACCAACGCATGAATTGATAGTATTTTTTTTAATACAAATTCAACAATTTAAAAAGTAAATAAATGCAAATTTGAATAACTAAAGGAAAACATATTTAACGCTGCCGCTGATAGGTCCGAAGCCACAGCCTTACATATATATATATATATATATATATATATATATATATATATATATATATATATATATATGTTTTTTTTTTAATTTATAAATTGTTAGTTGGATGAACTTTATTGCCCCAGTTAGTTAATTCATTAATAAATATGACATAAGTTGTTTTAAAAAATATTGGAATAATGCAAACAACTTTTTATTTATTTTGCTTGTTATAACACACTAGTCTACAAGGATAATGTTTTGTAATAATTTTTAGTTATTGGCAAGTAAGACGAGGAATGTTATTCTTACAATAATTTAATAATCCCCACAAATATTTCAACAACCATTGAACACTTCAGATTAAATTTTTGATATAACTTCTACAATCAGTGTTTCGATTGAACATGGCGTTACCGAACGCTGGAAGGAGTAGATAGAAGCGACCAGTGACGTCAGAAGCAGGTCCTACTGGGACATCCCTTGCCCTGCTATAGTCGGCCCCATGAATCTCATTGAAATATTTAGTCGGCATTTAGTGGTCCCCTGTTAATTGCCTCGCTTAAATATTCACAGCCATCCCTACACAGCTAGGAGATATGTCTATCTATTAGATCGGAATTGTGTAGCAATGTGATCTTATTACTACCGTACAAAAGCTGAAAGGATGTTTCTTTGCATTTAACTTTAGGACAGGCTTAAACTTTTGTTGTTTTTTTTTTTATTATAATATTTACATGATTAATTGAGTAATTGGATTTATTTGTAATACTAGTACTTCGTCGAGGCAGCTAAGTAGTTTTTTTTATTGCGTTAAATAATGTATCATACAAATTAAAGCTACTGTATAATTTTTTGCAGTTTATTATAGCACGGTTCCCGTCATGCTGTATGTTATTCATCAATTGATAAGTAATAAAAGTATAATGTTTCTTGACACTGGGGCGCTCCGGACCAGTGTCAAAAAAACAGATAACCCGTTATATATAGGTTACCAGTAACAGGAGTTATACCAGTACAGGATAAAATTCGTTGTCAATAATAAAAGTACGTTAAAATTTTAAAAAATTATATTTCTCAGATGTCATTTGAGACCATCCATTATATTTGCGAGCATTACCAAGAAGTGTTCAGGATATTATTTCCTCGGATGGACCATCACCAGGAAAACAATATGGGGGACAAGTTGAAATGAACCGCAATTAAAATGGTGATTTTGTCCCTCATAACTACGAGGGACAGTTTATTTCTAGTAATTCAAGGACTGCCATCATTTATATGCTTCTAACGGTTTTTTTTGTTACATTTCAAAAGTAAACGATAGAAACCTAACATTGAGAAATATAAATAAAACATTCATAGAGGAATCCTAACATAAATAAAATAAAATAATTCATTATAGGGGAATCCTAACTTAGAGAAAATAAAAAAGAACACTCATATTATAAAAAAAAAAACAAAAAAAAAAAAAAACAAGAAAAAATACAGAATAGGTATTAATAAAGAAAATACATGGAGAATGTAAATAGCTATAGAATAAAATATTACAGGCTCAATTAAAATTTAAAAAAAAAAAAAAATATACTACAGAACGTGTCTCGTGTCCATGAGTCCGAGGAATGGCGGGCTAGGACGTCTCTTATAGATTAGAGGACCGGTGGTTCCAAAATAAAAATATTCATGAACCGTATAAGTATACCAAGAATTAAAATATTTGAGCGCCACTCACAGAAATATCAATTAATTTTAACCATAATCAATTCTAATAATAATTATTATTATTTATAATTATTTTTTACAGTGTTTGTGATTTTCGTTAGAATTAATTATAATTAATTCTGACGAAAATCACAAACACTATAAATTGAAGGGGTCGGGGCCAAATAGTGCAAAGCAACGTTTTGTACAAAACTTAACATTAGCTGGTATACGTTGATATTATGTGGGACCTTAGGTTGAAATGGTTGGGGTCAATAAGATTAAGTAGCATACAGAGCACTTTGTTGTCATATCTTAGTAGGATTTGCATCATAGACTGATAGTCCTACATAATATCCAACATATAGCAGCTACAGTTAAGATTTGTTAAAAATGTTGCTTGGCACTATTTTTCCCCGACCCATTCCATTATAGATTATTTGGTTTTGGATCCCTAAGTGGCACATAAAAAGAGGTAGAACATGTATAGCTGTCATTTTAACTGACACATTTACTGACGTTCTGCTTTGTAAAAAATTGTTTGAGCAAGGTTGGATTATTATTAAATTGTTACCTTTGTAAGGACGTTGAAGTGCAATATTTCACTAAGAATGACCACTGTACTTTTAATATTATTTTTATTATCTAACTTAAGAATTTCTGTTATATATTATAGACCGAGAGCCAGCAACGCACTTTTCATGAAGTGTTTTATGCATCTTGAAATTTTGCTATAATGTACATATTGGGTAGATAAGAAGATATATATGTGTTTCCTGGACATACCTTGGAACACCAGGTACTGCGCATAGGGGAAAGGTGCAAAACAATATTGCCTAAAAGTAGACTTTTATTCAGAAGCCAACTATTATTAATGAAAAAAATGGCTAATTAAGGCAATTTTCAAATTAATAATAAATAAAGCAGGCACTTTTAATGGGGTTAAAATGATAATAAGTACCTAGTTTTTATTTAAAATTAAATGAAGTGCTTTATTCACGCTGCGATTTAAACAGTGTCTTCAATAAACATATTTGAAAATAATTACAAAAGGGCAGACACTTATGTAGGGTATAAATATCAGGAGAATATATGATAGACTGGAATACACTGCGCGTAACCGTAAGAGTGCATGAGGCGACGGCGCAGTGTTGGTTGTTTTCTGTGCTCTCATTGGTTCTTGCTCATATGATCTTGTACAGCTGTTCCGGTTTTAATGGCAGCGCGAATAAAACTCTCATTTAATATTAGAATAAAAACAATTAATTTTTTTTTTTTTACGTGTTATACCCCTTAAAAGTGCCTGCCATATATATTATTCGTTGTAAAATTGTCTTAATTTTACATTAAATATAGTTGGCTTCTGAATAAAACTCTATTTTTGGGAAATATTTTTTTGTACCTTTCCCCTATGCGCAGTACCTGGTGTTCCAAGGTACGTCCAGGAAACGCATATTTACCTTCTTATCTACCCAAGAGGTATATTATAGCAAAATTTCAGGGTGCATAAAACACTTCATGAAAAGTGCGTTGCTGGCTCGCGGACTATTATGATATTTGTTTACAAGCCCAATAAAAACTATGTGACAAATCCCGACTCCATCGAGTCGATAAGACCACCGACCAGCACTAAGGACCAGAGCTGCCTGAGGCTCGGCCAGTATCAGCACAGTTTGCATGTTAGCACCGCGATAAACCCAGTCAACTTGTTACATCCCCTTAATCTCTTCCACCAATCCTAACACGTTATAATACAGCTCACTTAGCCCTTATCCGTAGCCCTTATCTAGCAAACTTCAACTCCTATATTTTATTGAGCAATTAGTCTTAAACTTCTTGGCACATGGGTTCACATTAAGCAGTGTACATCGTTTGTACTTTCCAGAAACTAGCGACAAATTTTGGTTCGTGTTGAGATTAACAATAGATCTCTATGTACTAAATAGAAGTAGTAAAAATTATTTTTATTCCTATTATTATAACAAGCATTATTTTAGGTCCTTGAAATTGAGAGCTTCATTAATTTATGATTGATATAATAATAATAATAATTTTATTACAGATTGATTTAAGGTATGTAAAGTTTGTACACATTTAATGCCTAAGAAATTTATTTATTTTCATTTATTTTTAGTTAAACCTTATTATTTCTCATAGTATTATTATTCAACAAGATGATTAGATAGTTAGCCGTCGAGGTGATAAGTAAAGATGGAATGGTTGGGATTCGGCTAAATAGACCTCAATATGATTTTGTTTTAAAAAATCTATATTTCGGACGTTTCCTCTTTCTCCTTTCCTGTCATAAACATGTCATTAACATGCCTTTTGATCCTTACCGACATTTCTCCCACCACCTGCTGTTTTCAGCTACATATGCCCCAGTAGATTCCTTTTTCCTTAGACACTTTCACAATGGTTACTTAATTGCCTACCTTGGTCTTCCTCTGCCGCTCGGCATTTCCATTGGTATGTAGTATCTTATTTTCTTTCTAAAATTTATTAATGTTACTATTAGCTACTATATTTGTCATTGGCATGTAGTTTCTTATCTCTTTGTAAAATCAATTAATGTTACTAATTACTATTAAAATCAATTATTGTACCTATTTAATTTTTCATTCTACTCATTCTAAGAATTCAAGACGATGTGTTCTTTTATAAGTTAATTGTATCGATAGTTCTGTTACCTATCACAATTATAATTTTTTTTGTTTTTGTATTAATTTCTTTTTTTTTTTTTTGTCATTTTAGCTGACGAAGGCTACCAATGAGTCGCCGAAACGTCCGAAATATAGATTTTTTAAAACAATATCATATTGAGGTTTATTTAGCCGAATCCCAACCATTCCATCTTTACTTAATTATTATTCAATTCTGTAAATAGAATATACGTTTATCTGTCTGTGAGTATGAATATATTATTAACAAAGGACTAAAAAACATTATAAAAGGCCAACACAATGCAATGGGGAAACCTTTTATGCAATAAATAAATAAATAAATAAATAGAATTATCTTACGTTTGTTTTGTACAGAGCAAACAAATGTTACATATTTTAATGGTGTTATGAGCAAGATGAATGAACGAATAAAGTAAATACATTTTTCATTCAAAATGTACATTTCTTTAATAATTAATTAAAATTTACAAAAAAAAACTTGGGCAAGGCCCATCAGCTGGGGTGGATTTAAGAGCCAATAGGAGTAATATAATATGAAAAAATGTGTACAAAAATATAATTAAATAAATAAATAAATCAAAACATAAACAACAAAAATAATTAAATCGTTCTACTAAAAATTGTCAATATTTAAAAATGGCTTTGAGATATTTGCAGGACTTCCCAATTTCTCCATTTTAGTTCTTTCACTAACTCTTCCTTACTGAAATATATATACAGGGTATCCCGTAAATGTCTAGTCATATTGTGAGGGGTGATAGAGGACCCTTAGGGGAACAAAAAATGTTCTATGACGATTTCCCAAATTCTCGCCCATAAGGGAGAAAACGTAGTTTTTGTCGTTTTTTCGAGACAAACGTGGTTTTTAAGAGAATAATCTTTGTAGCTCCGTCCCAGGTGGTACTACTAGAAAGGGAGTGAAACCAATCGAAAGCTGAGTAAATTTTACTATAAGACTAGTTGGGAGTAAACGTAAAAATAAATGAATGTATGTATGTATATCTTACCAAAAGAAAGCTATTCTAAATTTCCTGATATTATATTGATATTTCTTTCCATCGTTACTCCTCAATGGGCAGGATCTGAGATTTTCCGGGTTTCAGAAAAACTTCTTCATTTAACCAGCTTTCCATTCATGTATCACAACCCTGTGTTATTGAAGTATTTGAACGGTTTAAGAACAATCGTTTAAAAAAAACATGGATCTGTGAAAAGAAAATTAGATTTTTTTCTTCAGTTTATTCAAAAAGCTGAAGAGAAATATTTATTTGTATAAATGTTTACATAAATATTAAGTAAATATTTGCTTAAAACAATAAAAAAAAAATTAATTCCACGAATTTAAAAAAAATTCCTAAAACAGTAAATAAATAAAATACACAATTTGTTAATTACAGTAACTAATAATGGGTCCAGGAGGTGGCCATTAATGAACCCCAACCATACATTAACCTCAAAAATTATTATTTATACCTAGATCAAGCATTTGAACATATTTTTACAGGTATTTATTTAGAAAACAAATGCTTTACCTTGAATTGATACTGATGGCTATGCTTGTGAAACTCACTGGGATTCTCGTGAGCCCATGCGTTTTTGTTGTGGTAATTAAAAATTCTATCCCTCATAAATAAGATGTACATAGTCCTGTAAAAATGTGTTCAAATGCGTGATATAGGTAAAAATAATAATTTTTGAGGTTAATGTATGGCTGGGGTTCCTTAATGGCCGCCTCCTGGACCCAGTAATTAGTTACCTGAATTAATAAATTCAAAATAAATGTGTATTTTATTCATTTACTGTTTTAGGATTTTTTTTTTCATATTCGTGGAAGTAATTTTTTTTATTGTTTTAAGTAAATATTTACTTAATATTTATGTAAACATTTATAAAAATAAATATTTCTCTTCAGATTTTTGAATAAACTGAAGAAAAAAAATATAATTTATCTTTTCACAGATCCATGTTTTTTTTTAAACGATTGTTCTTAAACCGTTCAAATACTTCAATAACACAGGGTTGTGATACATGAATGGAAAGCTGGTTAAATGAAGAAGTTTTTTCTGAAACCCGGAAGTCTCAGATCCTGCCCATTGAGGAGTAACGATGAAAGAAATATCAATATAATATCAGGAAATTTAGAATAGCTTTCTTTTGGTAAGATATACATACTTACATTCATTCATTTTTACGTTTACTTCCAACTAGGTCTTATAGTAAATTTACTCAGCTTTCGATTGGTTTCACTCCCTTTCTAGTAGTACCACCTGGGACAGAGCTATAAAGATTATTCTCTTAAAAATCACGTTTGTCTCGAAAAATCGACAAAACGACGTTTCTCCCTTATGGGCGAGAATTCGGGAAATCGTCATAGAACATTTTTTGTTCCCCTAAGGGTCCTCTATCACCCCTCACAATATGACTAGACATTTACGGGACACCCTGTATATATATATATATATATATATATATATATATATATATATATATATATATATATATATTTATATATATAATTTTACTCCTACGTAGGTTCCTGGTTTGAGAGAGCAGAAGGAAATGAAAAAATGATAAAAGTCCCCGGAAGAAATACGTAAAAGAATGCTGAGAAAAATCACAATGGAATTTTAGCTATTTCCTCCGAATGAGAACTGCTCCAGATAGCG
>OX328128.1:12113440-12271895 GCA_946811695.1 Gonocerus acuteangulatus | reverse complement strand
GGTCACTCATTCATTTGTACAATACAGATCTTTGGGACCGGTTATTTACTAGTCACCATTCTTTACCTTTCCACAGTCCATGTATTTTCTTTTATCATAGGAAAAGCCATTATTTTTAGTGGGAATCGAACCCACGGTCTTAAGCAAGGAGTGGTCACAAACACTCACAGCCACCGTTGTTCACAGATTAGGAAAAATGAAACCAAAAAAAAAAAAAAAAAAAAAAAAAGCTTTTTTGTTGATTTAACCAGAAATTACAGTATTCTTGTTCAAGTATGTTACGACAATTTGGCCAATTCTTCAAATTGCTCTATATTCTACCCCATAATTACCAGTTTCATCACAAATAGATTGTTGTACTCCATAAAGTTCGCAGCAGCTGGTGCCTGTAGCCATCACACGGACAGAGATCGATTCAGGCTTGGTATCGATAGGTTGGAGTCCCGCGATAATTAGCTGTCAACAGCCGCTGATGGATCAGATCCAGAGAAAGATCCTATCCATCCTCATCCATTCGAAATATCTATTACTATTCTACTAACAAGAAATCCACCAAAAGCAAGAAGGATTTTACACCTGTTGTCCGTTGTAGTTCTCATTCATAAATATCATATATAACAAAAGATAGAAGCTTTATATTTAACCCGGGAAAGGTAGCGCTTAGCCAAGGGTTGATTTAGGTAGCGCTTCGTCACTAAGGCGAAGGTGCTTAATGCTTTAAATGGAACCATATCACTTTGTAAATGTAATATTGTAATATGACATGATTTTTCACTTTTTATGGTTATTTCATTCTTAAACAATAATAAATTTCAATTTTGTTTTGCCAGTTGGCCATGAAGAGCTATAAGTTATCGCTGTCTACAAAGAGGCTTCGAGGTTTTTAGTTTGTACTAGTTATGACTGTAAATCACAGAACTATCTATTCCCGCAATATTCAATATGTTGTAAAAAAGTCCGTCACGCAGGAGCTGCATAACTAAGCACTTTCCTCAGACTTTGGGTAGTGTAGACTGCTTTCCAGAACAATTTGCTTAAAATATCCTACATAAATTAAATAAAAACATGAATAGTTCTCTTTTAAATTTGTAATGAGTAACTGATCAATTATTAATTTGCTTCCAGAGTTATGTTTACACATGGTACCTACTACACTACGTAATAAATACAAAAAACTCATATTATCGTATTTTGATCTAACGCAGGAACAGGATACAGTCACTCTAGTGGTAGAAAGCGCTCCTTGCGGCGGCTTTGTGAACCTACGTTTGGCGGGCTTTTCTATTGAAATATATTACAAATTAAACCCCCGCTTTACGATTGACCGATTCAGCTCATTTTTACAACACTTCTTTCTCATGAGTTACCCACGACGTATACCGCGTGTCGTTACAATAAAGCAGAAATTACGACCAGTATGAGTATATTAGTAATTTGGGTCCGGAGTAAACCCCCCCCCCCCTCCTAAAGAACCGATTTAGTTTATTTTTACAACACATATTTACCTGTAGATTACCACTACGAATATAGAGTTTCGTCGAAATATACCAAAAATCACGGTTGGTAGTGGCGAATTGGTATTGTGGGTCTGGAGTAAACCCCCCCCCCCCCTCCTAATGAACCGATTTAGTTTATTTTTACAACACATATTTACCTGTAGATTACCACTATGAATACCGAGTTTCGTCGAAATATACCAAAAATCATGGCTGGTAGTGGCGAATTAGTATTGTCGGTCCGGAGTAAACCCCCCCTCCTTATGAACCGATTTAGTTCATTTTTATATCTCACTTTTCTCTCTATATTACTACTACGAATACCAAGTTTCGTTTAAATATAACAAATATTACGGCTGAAATGGTCAAATTAATGTTTTGGGCTGGGGGTAAACCCCCCCTTCCGGTGGACCGATTTTGGTGGTTAACGAACTCGTTCAATCGTTTGCTAATTGAATGCTATATACCAAGTTTCGTGACGAAAAAACAAAAACTCTGGCCGCTATCGTGTTAACAGACACATATATATATATGCATATATATATATATATATATATATATATATATATATATATATATATATAAATTTTAACGGGGGTCATTTTCGCTGTCTACTAGGTAGGATCGATAAAGATTTGAAGACATTTTTCAAAAATTCCGTCATGAGTCCAACCTCAATAGCTACTTTCCTTCGGAGGAAAGTGCTAAAAAACATGTAGACCAGCGATGAGTCTTACAGGGGCAGTTATTATCGGAGCACATTCTGTCAAAAACTCCACCTTTTGTACTGTTATAGGCAGTAACAATGTCTAATTTTTGGGTTTGGTCCTCTAATGAAGTGTTATGATGTATACTAGAAAGTAGTTAATTTTATTTATTTATTTATCGCACCGCATCTATGGCGAAGTGCAGTTTTTCGGTCTTTTCGGTAGAAATAGAAAGTAGTAAAACTGTTTTATTTCCTTTGGTTTCGAAGAAATAAAATGAAAATGCATGGCATAAAATATTGCTCCAACAAGTAAAATTAGCCTTCAAGTAGTTTTCGATATTCTTACGAACATTGAATAGGCTTCTAAAGGTAGCACTTAGTTTCCAAGACTAACGGAAAATATATATATGAGGTAGAGTCGGTCTTGCCGACGTAGTTAATTCAGAAAAATAAATCGAATAATTGACTTCCCTATGAAAACAGACCTTGACTTTACAGCATCTAGTGTCTTACTAAGAGGTGGTAGAACTCGTAGTTATTGGGTAATCTAGTGGTGGGGGGTCGTCTGTAAATCACACAAGTATGCGGACTCTTCGTCGTCTCGACGAGTGCTACCTTTTCCGGGGTAAAGAAAAAGAAAATTTATTACTGCCCAAGTCAATTGAGGCACTCTTGGGAAGTACTCGAATTTATCCAAGCAAAATTTGAGGATAATCACATAAGTAATAAAATAAATTAAATTGTATAACTCCCGAAAAAGATAAATAATGCACTTAAATAAACCTTGACATTTTAGAATCTATAACTAATCAGATGATGATGTACTTGCCCAATAAATTAAATATTTTAGTAACGACTCCATTGGGAATGTTAAATTGTTGAGCACCATGGGCGATCTGTGACGTCCAATGAGGATATCAGAAATCCAGTTATAATCTCTAGTAGAGGATTAAGCATTGCATAAAACATGAGAAATTAATAAAATATTTGGAGCTGAATTAATTAATAGGGCAGTACGCCACATTTAATTGATTTTAACGGTAATATTATATGAACAAAATTAAAACAATTTTTGCCTCCTTTCAGGACCAATGTTTATTGTTTATATAGCATAGTATTAGTAATAATATTGCTTACATTAGTATTAGTTGTAGTACAGATAGTTTTATATATATATATATATATATATATATATATATATATATACTAGCCGTTACCCGGCGTGCCATGCTACGCTTACTTTCTGCGTATAGAAAAGCCTAAATAAATTAGACACCAAATAAGTATTATTAAAATCTAATAACACGAATCTGTAACTGTTATGAACCCGTGGCCTCCCAACTGTGAGTCCTAGACGACTTTGACCTAACCTATAACACTCCCCAGATTAAGATCTACCTGTGTACCGAGTTTAGTCAAAATCGGACGAACGGTGTGGATTTGTATAAGGGACAAACATACAGACAGACAGCTGGTAGATTATTTTGACCTAGCCTAGGAGATTTCTCGTATCAAGACCTACCATTATTCCAAGTTTGGTCAAAATCGGTCAAACGGTGTAGATTTGTATAAGGAACAAACAAACAGAAAAACAGACAGACACGTGATTTTTATATATATAGATAAGTAATAAAATATCTTTATTCAATCGAAAATAAGAGTATAGTGAAAAAACTGTAAGTAAATAATTGTGAAATTACTGGAAAATTTAGGGATTACTTAATTCATTTAGTAAACACTTTCACTTCAGTAAACACTGATATTTTATTCAAGTTGTTGTCAGTAAATACTTGTAAAGGACCAAGTAAAAGGAAATTCTTGATTTTATTCAACATATTCAATATTCGCTAACAACCAAAACTGGAAGGTTCTAAAATTGTGCTATTAAATGTCCATATTAACCTAGAGCAGAGTTGGGCAAACGTTAGCGCGCGCTAAAAGCTGATACCTCTCCGCTAATTTAGCGAAACTGTAGAATGCCAGCGCTAATAATTAGCGGTTAGCGGCGGCAGTGCGCTAACCGCTAATCTATTTATGAAATGTCGTAATTGCTAGTAGCTTAAGCTATAGTTACAAGTTGTAACTATATTTCATAAATAGATTAGCGGTTAGCAGTAACCGCTAATTATTAGCGCTGGCTTTCTACAGTTTCGCTAAATTAGCGGAGAGGTATCAGCTTTTAGCGCGCGCTAACGTTTGCCCAACTCTGACCTAGAGTAATGCTGTAGATGTGTTTATCATGAAACCACGACCTAGCAGTCCGCCATTTTCCTTCCAGTCTGCTGAGCATTCCTGCATAGCTCAATGCACATCCAGAGGTCGATGAAATAATGCAAGTGGAAGATCATACAGTTCATGCAACATGCAATTTATGATTAAAAACCATTTGCACCTTACTTAAAGGACATAGATTATTGTATACGAAAATACATGCGATATGCAATGCATGGGGCATGTAGTAAATATACGGCCACACCTCAGGGTTACTGAGGTATGAAAAAAAAAAAAAAAAAAAGAAAAGGACATAGTGTCGTAAATCTTTTCTGTTTACTATGACGTTTTTCTTGGATATCCGTAATTGCTGAAGAGAAAAAAGGACGTTTTGTAGCGAAATGGTCAGGGAAAAAATGTTCCTTCAAATTTTAGTATATTACTCAATCCATTTGAAATGGTCCAGTAAAAAATAATCTTATTGCTTGACCATTTTTTTAAAAAAAAATTGATATTTTTACCACCAATTGGGTATGGAATCAGTAGATCAAAAAGATTTTAATTTTAACGAGTTCACTGCTTAAAAATGGTGGTCATCTTTTTTTCAAGTCTCATGCTGTTTTTTGAGTTTATAAGCTCTTATTGGAAACTCGTTTTCTCAGGACTGGTAAGTCATACACGAATAATTAAAACACCGTAGTTTTCCTTGCAGACTTCTCTATCCTTTATTTCCTTTTCACTATTTGAATATTTTCAAGTCTAATACTTCAAAACTGCCATTGAAAAGAACTATTTTCATCTCTGAAAAGCCCGCTTTTGAGGGTAATTTTTTAGCATAACAGAATGTACATCGAAGTTTATTTTTAGCATGATAATAGACCTAAGTAGCTTGTAGCTTCAAAGTATTCTTAACCCTGATATTTGTTACCTTATTTCTTTATAAATTTTTTAAACATAAAATTTCTGCAATTTTTGAGAACTTTAGGCTTTCATATCTCTGTTAGGGGGCTTCATAAAAATCTATTTTTTTTTATGTGTTATAATTAGTTGTACCACAAAATTTTAGCCTGTATATTACTTAAGTAGCTATTTCGTACTGGACATCATTTTTTTTTTCTTAATACATGTTTATTTAAAATCTGTACAATTTAAAGTAAAATAATTAATTGTGCTGGCCTATGTATACATATCAGTGTAAAACAGTATATGGAAGGAGCCAAAGATTATCGAAACTTCCTAATATATCTTAACATTTTATTTTTGGTGTTTTTAACCGCTGTTAGGGTAGCTGGTCACGGGGCCATAGTCTCTGAAGCCTCCTGGGAAGGTTTTTAGGATAGGTCCGAGTGGAAAGGGATTGACCTCTAGGATTTGGGTGAGATTACATCTTGTAATGAAAGGTTAGGAATCGGGACTTGGCGAGATCGTTCACGAAGGGAATATTAAGGTCGTTATGTAGGGTTTTATAGTAGTCTTATTGCAAAATTAAGTATAACATATAAAAAAAATAAATTTTTATCAAGCCCCCCACCATAGATATTAAATCATAAATTTATCAAAATGTTAGTAACGTTTAAAACGTAGGAGGAAGGGGGCAGGAGTTTTGTATATGAAGTAAGTTTCGATTGCCTAATTAATTGCTTGCTAAAATAATTCGGGTGGAGTTTTGATACGACTATCTCAGGCAAGCTTGAAATTTCCTGTTTCCATTATATGGAACCACGCTAAGAAGACGCAACGAGTCGGACATTTTTAAGTCAGATATATAGTCTGATCGATTCCATAGGATCGGTAATTGTCATAAATTTTCGTATTGTTTTGTTTTTCTATTAAATTAAAAATTAATGGCACGATTTAGATGCATATGGGAGCCACTAACTGCTAGAATTTCTGCATACAATAACATTAACATTTGAATGGGTCGGGGCAAAATAGTGCCAAGCAACATTTTTAACAAAACGTAACTGCAGCTGCTATATGTGGGACTATCAGTTGAAATGGTTAGGTGCAACCAGATTAAGAAGCATACAGAGAATGGCAAACTGTGAATAATTTAATGAGTAATAATTAATGATTGAATGAGTAATCGGGATGTGACTAACGATTGAAGATTGGTCAATCATATTTCTCCATGACTAATGAGTGACGACTAACTGCTCTCTAGCCTATGATTGATGATTAAAACATGCTTTGACTAATAATAGATGATTACTGGCTAACCTTACTCAGATTAATGATAAATGGCTATAATAAAGGCCTTGATTTATGATTGATGATTAACTCGTTCATGAAGGAATTCCAAAGCCCGATGTATAGATACTATGTGTAAACAAGTTGGTATTAGCCTAATACTAAAAGTATTTTCAACGTTAGTCATGTCAATCATTAGTTCAGACTATCAATGATTGACTGATGACTAACTTCACATATGATTAATATGGCCTATGATTGATGATTAACTCAAGTTGTGATTAACTTATTTTATCCTATGATTGATTAGACATAAGTAAAATCGATTCGATTCGTCAATTATTTAGTTGATTTGTGCCCTACTCTGGTTTCTAGTCATATTTTAGGAGCATGTCATTAGAGACTGATAGTTTCATATAATATCCAACATATAGCATCTATTTAGAAGTAAATATTTTAGAAGTTAAAGTATTTATTATTTATTTAAATGTTAACGTCCATTTATTATTAACTAGAATGTTAGGATGGGTTATTTATAGGTTACCACCCTTTTCTAGCCAGGATAGGGGTGATGCCTTTTCTTTTTTCGAAAGAAAAGTCACCGCCCCTAGTGGGAATCGAACTCACGACCTTTGGCACGGAGTGTTAAGAGCTCACGCCTTAAGTCATACGGCCACCGGGTCTCCTTACAGTTAAGTTTTTTTAAGAAAGTTGCTTGGCTGTATTTTGCCCAAAACACTTTATTTAACACATCTAGGCGGTAGTGCGCCAGGCCAAGTTCCGGCCTAAGCACACTGTGTGTATTTTACAGGAGGTCTTAGAGCCGATTTTTACTCTCTCATAACTTTCAACCAGGTAAAGATAAAGTTATGAAATTTTACTCAGGTATTATACTACTAGATGTGAGTAAAACTAGAAATTTTCATAATTCTACATCGAATAGTTTTTGAGATATAAGCGATCGAAAATCGGGATTTATAGGACTCACTCACTCACTCACTGACTCATCAAAATTATTAGGCACTTCCCATGATGCTAGAGACTTGAAATTTTGCATGATCATAGATATGGAGGTGTCATTAAAGGAAAAAATCGAAAACTCCTGAAAAGTTGAGTTTGACTACGCTTCCGGGGCGGGGGTGTGCCAGTTTTGTACTTCCTTCGGGAACCCGTCATTCCGTCCGAAACCCATGATGTGGGGTATCAAATGAATCGTCTCGGTATGAAGAACCTATATATGATGTTTTAAGAAACAATTAGACGAATATAGACTCGGTCAAAATCTTATACCAGCTGTCTGTCTGTATGTTTGTTCCTTATACAAATCCGTACCGTTTGACCGATTTTGACCAAACTTGGGACACAGATGGGTCTTGATGCGGGGAGAATCATAGGCTAGGTTAAATTGTCTATCAGCTATCTGTCTGTCTATTTGTTCCTTATACAAATACACACCGTTTGGCCGATTTTGACAAAATTTGACACACATGTCGGTCTTGATCCGGGGAGTGTCATAGGCTAGTTCAAAATCTTCTATAAGCTCTTTGCCTAACTGTTTATTCCTTATACAAATCCACACGATTTGACAGATTTTTACCAAACATGGCACACAGGTAGGCCTTGGTCCGGGGAATGCACTAGGCTAGGTAAAAAAGGTCTTTCAGCTGTCTGTCAGTATGTTTGTTCCTTATACAAATTCACACCGTTTGACCTATTTTGACCAAACTTGGCACGCAGACAGGTCTTGATACGGAAGTGTCATATTACCTATGACGTTTTGTACTTTTTGTTCCATCGGAAAGCCATCATTCCTTCTGAAACCCATCATGTGGGGTATCAAATGAATCGTCTTGGTAAGGAGAACCTATATTTGATGTTTTAAGAAACATTTCGACGCATCTTAACAACAGTTGTGACTTCTTTCTTAAATGTAGTAAATAAAGTCGTAGGGGTTAACTGCATAATACACTTGACAGGAGATACTAAGTTTTTCAAAGTCGAACCATCTCAATTCCAAAGTTTAGGATCACAAACCCAAAATGTATCGTCTATGTTCTTATCTTTTTCTTGAAGGCCTTCTACACTTTGCCTATTGTGATCTTTATCCTCGGGATAAGGTTCCTGTGTTTTACAGTGTATATTTTCAACCAAAAAAATTTGCCAATACAAGAGATGATACAAGAAAGAAATGTCCAAGTTCATTACTTGGAAGACCTCATAGTTACTTACTAAGAACAGTAAAGACACTTCAACTGACCTTTAAAAACAACAATAAAAATACTTATATCCAGTTACTAAAATATCACTTATCCTCAACCAGGTATATTCTTAAACTTCGCAATGTTTAGTTTTTCTCTAAAGATAATTTCGGCACAAAAAAAACATTGCCAAGTTTAAGAATATACCTGGTTGAGGAAAGTGATATTTTAGTAACTGGATATAAGTATTTTTATTGTTGTTTTTAAAGGTCAGTTGAAGTGTCTTTACTGTTCTTAGTAAGTAACTATGAGGTCTTCCAAGTAATGAACTTGGACATTTCTTTCTTGTATCATCTCTTGTATTGGCAAATATTTTTGGTTGAATTAATACAATAACTCATACTACTTTTTTGGAGTGTAGGAGGGTAAGGCGTTTTGGGGGGTTTTAGGAGGGGATATTTTTGGGGAAGGGAGTGTTTCTTTGTGGGGGGAGGAACTTGGCCTCTATTTCACATTTATGTTTTTTTTTGGGATATTTTTAATCTGAAGTAATTGTAACTATCAGTTAATTATATGCGAACACCTCCAGTCCTTATTGTAATAACCATATTACACAATCCAATATTACTATAGCAGTTCATCCCGAAACCGCAACATGGATACACCCAATATCTGAGAACATTTACGTCTGACGCAATCTGATGCCAATAGTCTGACGGTGATGTTCATAGAATCAATATGCCGGCGAACATGGTACATATAGGGAGTAGACATATTACCCGCGTACTAGGAACACGTGTACCAATACCTCCGTATGTACCTTACTATGGTGTTGACAGAACCATGACAGCGGACGTATCACGTCGAATATACTGTTTCCGTTTCAATCAACATTGTGAGCAGGGCGGCTACTCGGGGGGTAACTTTTAAGAAAAAGATCTGCCACTTTTAGCACGGTTCGTCCCTTTCTGCTAGTCTAATTTTAAAGGTCGTTCGTTAACCAGCAAAATCCGTCCGCCAGAAGATTCTTTTTGGAGTAAAATTCGCGTGGATAAAATAGTAATGTTTACGTTTTCCTGTTCATATGCTTGCAGGAACACGTTTTATAGGTTTCTTAACGTAGAAAAACGAACGAAACCATTTTTAAAGCGATATGTGAAACCGTTTTGGAGAAACATTTAAACACTTACTTTTCCAAACTAATTTTCAGTTTGGGTATGCAGAAACGATTAATTCAGTTGGAACGTGTTCCAGAACTTTGATATTCATCTAATCATATGACAGGTAAATTTGGTTCCGCTTGGGGTTAAGGAAATATTTGAAATAAAATATTTCATTAACAAGCATGAAAAGTTTTGGAATTTTCGTATTTTTTCTAAAATATATCTAAAACAGATTAGACATCGTGGTAAATGGAAGGTAACCATTCGAAGGCTTACTAAATTCCCTACAAAAAAGGTTCTGGTGTAATTTTCGATGGGGCGATTTCAATCCGAGAAAAACTATTAGTTTCGTTCTTTTCGAGGGGGTTTGACTCCGTTTACCTAAAGTTTTAATTGATTATTGATTTTTTAATTGCATTTAACAGTAAAACGAGTGACTAAAACCAGGTAAGAAATGTGAAACATTATTATAGTGTTGAGAACTTGTGGGAAGTCGCTATGATACTGTCAGTTTCCTGTTGTGGCGCCTTAATTATATTTTCTCTACGAGATTTTATTTTATGTTTTTCATGAAACCCCACCAACAACTGCTACGATTCCTTTACTAATAGCACTAGAGATATAAACGGAACCGCGCAAATATGACGCAGTTCCTGCGAGTCGGACTTTTTATACAATTGTGGCACCGTATATGATATCCCTTCAAAACCTTTTTGAATATATTTAAAGACTATAAGAGCAGTCACGAACTACTAAATTGTTCTTGTACAGATGCAACCAAAATTTGTTGCACTCCGTTTACTGAAAGGCTGTTCACCTTTACTTTTCGTGCGAATTTTAGCTAAATCGGCAACTGACTGTCATTGCATTTATTCATCCTGTTGCGGGAAATCGCCAAGCCTTCTTCATGACTTTCTGCGATAGTACTAATCCATGTATCCACTGTTCTACAGTCTACCTCAAAAACACTCCACTACCAGTATCCAGCGAGGTTCGATATTTAGGATTATACCTTGACAGCCGACTGACATGGAACCCTCACACGAGACTGAAAAGACAAGAACTGAACAAACGATACGGACTACTTAGACGACTCCTTGGACCCTCATCTAATTTATCAATACAGAACAAACTAACGATATACAAAACAATCATTCGGCCAATATGGACATACGGACTTGAACTCTGGGGATCTGCAAAACTATCCAACATCAACAGAATACAGGCATTCCAGTCAAAAGTCCTCCGTAAAATTGTAAATGCCCCCTTTTATGTATCCAACAAAACCCTAAACAATGACCTCAACATCCCATTTGTCCTTGACCTCGCTAAAACCCGTTTCCAAACGTTCCACTCCAAATTGCCTCACCATCCTAATCCTGAAGGTCAATCCTTATCATCCCAATCCCATCCAGACAATCCCCCCAGGCGGCTCAAGAGACAGTGGCCTCGAGACAATTTACTTGCCTGATCTTTTTATGATCAATAAAATATTTACTGAGACACCTCTGGAAGTGCCAACAATGGTTGGCTTCTTCCAAATTTTGTATTTTTTCTTTTTTTTTTTCTTTTGTCAGTTTTATCAACTTGTACATAATATCTGGATCAACATACTTGATCATTGTACTGTTATCTGTACAGATTTCAAATAAATAAATCCACTAGTATTTCTCATGTGACTCAATTCCAGAAAGAAACTCAACTGACACTTGCCTATGTAGGGAGACAGGAAGGGTGACACAAGTGCCCTCTGGTGTACAAGCTCCGAAGCTACAGACAATACAGTGTTGATGGTTGATAAAGAGATATTCACCAATTTCTTTCATAGTCATGACTGAAAAACACCGATTTTTGAGTTGTGTCACTTTAGAAATACTAGTTCGATATATATATATATATATATATATATATATATATATATATATATATATATATATATATATGTATATATATATATATATATATATATATATATATATATATATATATAGATTTGGGATAATTCGAATTTTTGACGAGTCTTTACCTCCAATGGGAAGTGTTTGCAAGAGGCAGGAGTCGTTGGGCCGATAGGAAGAGATAGCTTCATTGAGGCTGCAGCAACACAGGTTTTCGGTCTCACTGGTGATGATTGTGCTCTCTCCTTCCTCGTAGAACAGGCGAGGAGGGGCGCGGATATATATGATGAACTTACGGAGTGGCTCCAGGCTCACTGTCCTGACTGGGGGAAGGATATCTCAGTGAGCGGGAAAGGACAGTCTGGTGAAACACGAACTTTTCCTCTCCCATATAATGCCAAACAACGTCGTCAGATGGAATACAGGCGGCTTCAAAGACTTTGGAAGATAAACAAATCAAGAACAGTCGCTGAAATTTTGGTAGGAGGTCCATCAAAGAGAAGACATTCATTGGAAGAAATGGAGCGGTACTGGCGACCTATATTTGAGCACCCCTCAAGTCCACTCACCGATGATAATGCTGCAAGGCAGAGTCCAGTGATCAAAACCTTATGGACGCCAATTCAGATAGAGGAGATCGTTAGTAATAAACTCGACAAAGCTTCTGCGCCAGGCCCTGATGGTCTGACGGTTGCTCAGTGGGAGCTTATCCCCCCTAAGGCACGCGCAGTCTTCTACAACTTGTATTTAGCGGGAGAGAAGGTCATTCCTAATATAGTCGGAGCGAGGACAGTCTTTGTTCCCAAGAAGGAAACCCCGATGCTGCCAAGCGACTACAGGCCTATCACGGTTGCTTCCGTTGCTTTGAGGCAACTACATAAAATACTAGCATCACGCTTGAAAGAACTGGACCTTCATGAGAGTGGACAGAGGGCTTTTATAGCTGCTGATGGAACCGCGGAAAACACAGTGATTCTGGATTCAGTGATCAGAGAGGCCAGAACTAAACGTAAGGAGCTCCACCTGGCATATCTGGACATAGCTAAGGCCTTTGACAGCATCAGTCATTTTGCTCTTCGAGCTGCCATGGTCCAGAAAGGACTCCCACCAGAATTCGTTAAATATGTAATGCGAGTTTACGATTTCGGATATACCCGTATTACTGATGGAAGGAGATGGACGGACCCAATTGTAAGCGGGAGGGGAATCAGGCAGGGTGATCCCTTGTCTCCGTGCCTGTTCAACCTCGCGATGGATTGGGTTCTTCAGGCAGTCCCAACCGAGGTAGGTTTTTACTTAGAAGGAACCAAAATTCGTTATCTGGCCTTTGCTGATGACCTCGTCTTGGTTACCTCTTCGGTTGCTGGCATGCGGTTTGCTCTCTCTCGAGTGGAGGCTACAATTTCCAAGTTAGGGATGGAGCTTAGCCCGAGTAAGTGCAGGACCCTCTCTCTGATGCCGGCTCCCATGACGCACAAGATTAAGGTGATCGAGGATGCTATGTTCGATATTGCCGGAGCTCCTGTTGAGCAGATGAGGTACCTCGATTCAGTAATGTATCTAGGTGTGGTATACAAAAACCATGGTGCAGAGGGGCCTGAGATGGGTCTGGATGTTGCACTCCAGAGAATTGAACATGCACCTCTTAAGCCACAACAGAAGTTAATAGCTCTTAGGAATCACCTTCTGCCGCGGTATCTTCATGGTATGGTGCTTGGAGGTTCCGCTCGTCAGACGCTTAGAAACTTTGATATTAAGGTCAGAGCTGCTGTTAGGAGATGGCTGAAACTCCCCAGAGATGTGCCTTTGGGATATTTCCATGCGTCCTGTGGAAGCGGGGGATTAGGCATATTCTGTATGAGCGTACTCGTTCCAGCTCTGACACTGGGGCGACTTCTTAGGTTGGAGAGCTCTGGATTGGCTCAGGCGAGGGCTGCGTTTTCTTCAATAACTGTCAACAGAAGGATACGAGATGCAAGGGAGTCTCTCACCAGGCAGGGCTTGAGCGAAGATGCATGGTTCCCTCAGAGCAGAAAGGATTGGTGGGCTAACAAGCTCTATTCCTCTAATGATGGAGCTGGGCTCAGGGAGACCAATGCAAGTAAAGCTTCTTCCTATTGGTTGCACAGGGGATCAGAATTCCTAACTGGCTGGGATTTCGTCCAGTTTGTCCGAACTCACATCAATGCCCTACCTACAACTGTTAGATGCACAAGAGGAAGGCGTGAGGGCCGGGTACTTCGTTGCAGGGCTGGTTGCTTGGAGAATGAAACCGGTACTCACGCAGTCCAAAAGTGCTATGTTTCACATGGAGGCCGATGCTTGAGGCATGATTCCGTGGTTGGAGTACTGGGGGATACCCTAGCCAAGAAGGGTTTCGAAGTCCACATTGAGACAACTTTGAGAGCTGGAGGTCGCCGCTGGAAGCCCGACATTATTGCGGCTAAGGATGGAAGAGTCACAATAGTGGACGCTCAAATAGTTAATGCATCTCCTGATCTAGGCTCGGCTCATCGTGAGAAATGCAAGAAGTATTATGCTCTTGACGTCCGCTTGGCAGTAGGCCGTATGTTTGGTGTGCCGCTCACTCATGTGAATGTCACATCCTGCACAGTCAGCTGGAGGGGAGTCTGGTGCGGAGCCTCTGCGAGGAGTCTTAAAGATCTTGGCGTCTCTACAACTTGCCTTAGGAAAATCACCGCACGAGTTCTGAAAGGATCTAGTGTCATCTTTGGCAGATGGAGGGCTCTGTTAGCAGCGCATGGCCGCTGATATGGAGACATTATTGTTTAGTGAAGGCGGTAATTTTACTACGTTAGTAGTAATACAAGATGCTCACAAGATGATAAATTTATCAAATTAGACTGATAACTCAGTATTAGTTAATTAGCCGGTAGTTATTTTATCCTGAGTGTATAGTTTGTATAATTGATTGCTCTTTTTTAAACATGAATATCTTGAATTTTTTTATGTGTACAAGTTTGTATAGGTTATTTTACTGTATATATTTATTTATTTATTTAATATTTGTTAAAATTCTTCTTTTTCTCTTATATGTATTTACTTATTTTTCTTTGTATTTCAAGTGTAGTACTGAGCCAAACAATCTATTTACTAAGTAGTTGTAGTTAAACTGAAAATCCAGAGTTATTTAGGTTTTTTTTGTTGATGTTTTGTTTTGTTTACATGTATTACTTCTAAATTATGAATGTGTTCTACTCATTCATGTTTTTACTTAGTTTTATAGAGACAACTGCTCTGGGTGATTGTTGCATAAGTAATTTTTATTGTCTTTAGTTTACTATTTATTTAAATTGTATTCACGTATTAGATTGTTAAGGATTAGCTAGTCAATATAGTTTTAATACTTAGGAGATAATAATATAAGCAAGGCTTGCTAGCAAGCCAAGCAAATCTTGAGCGAAGGAGACGCTCATTTTGTATTTTTGTATCATAAGCCATTTTGTACAACAATGTTTTTTTGTGTATTCATTATGTTGTAGTTTTATCTTCAAATAAAATAAAATATATGTATATATATATATATATATATATATATATATATATATATATATATAGATTTGGGATAATTCGAATTTTTGACGAGTCTTTACCTCCAATGGGAAGTGTTCGATCTTAAATGTTGTGCAAATATTCTCCCCTTGGGCAAGAAAGATAGTATGATACGGATGTAGGGGTCTCATAGTCTTGTTGTTGGAGTCTAGGAGTTCTGCAAAGTGGTGGGTCGCGCTTCCTCCCTTCCAGGGGTTGTAGTTACATACACCATCCTGTCGTATTATCCTTGAATTCCGTCCCACCATCCCTCCGATCTTCATTTCTTATTCAGTTATAAGTCAGTCAGCGCCTAGATCTGTTTTATTGTTTGTGCCTTGAATTTCTGGTGAACAGTGCAGTTCAGTGAGTTGTTGATTTATGATGTCGAAGCCTTGAAGTTATAAAACTTTAAAGTTGCCAGAGAAAATAGCTGCTATTAAATAAGGTGAAGAAGGAAGAAGAAAAATATCTGAAATCGCCAAGGAATTCCTCCTAGCACTTCATCAACTTACCTGAAAAATAAAGAAAAAAGTCTTGCCCATGAAAATGACTTTTTTCAAAACAATAGACTTTGATTTTTACTTTTTTGATAAATTATTTATTACTTATTTACGTAATCATAAATTTATGAAATTTTTGTTATTGTTTAAATAAAATGTATGTATTTTTTCTTAATTGAAAATGTGAAAATATTAAATTCGGTTTTTGTACCCCTTTATTTTCAAAAACTTTTGTAATTCGAATTTTGGATAATCCGAACTTTTTTATCGGTCCCTAGGGATTCGAATTATCCACGTTCTACTATATATATATATATATATATATATATATATATATATATATATATATATATATATATAGTATATGGGGGGTCATAGATTTATTCTTATTAAACGATTTATTTACATCAATAAATAAATAAAACATAAATAAATAAAGTTCATTCCATTCCCACGCACTTATAGGCACAAATATTCCCAATATTAGTCTGTTATATAATAAAGTTTTCTTATGGGGCACATATAGGGAAAAACAATTATATAAGGTGTATAACTTAGCGTCTATTCATCGTAGGAACTCGAATTAAATTGTAAAATGAACAGTAATGAGGATACAATTTAATGCCGGCTGAGGCGAAAGGAAAACTAAACAGCATCCAGCAAAAACGCACGGGAGGCGAAAGATTACAGACCCAGGAGTAGGGAAGAGGCAATCAGCCTGATATGCCTCTCAGCAATAGAAGAGCTTACCCCTTCCCTATGAAGATAGAGGGCGACCTTAGATCGACAAGGACATCACGTTATGACCCCAGGACATGTCTAGACTTGGCTGGAGGCTGCAACAGATCTCAAGACTTGCCATCATGTAGATAATACCGTTGGAGGAAGAGTACTGATGAAGTCGCATAGCTCAGATCTGTCATATAAAAATAGTCCCTTATAGGCAGATATTATTAAGATCTTAGATCCTAAAGATGGTTTTGTTTTAATCCATAAAAAAAAGAAATGTGTGGCACCATTATTTATCTAGCTATGAAAAAGTTGATGGAATAGAAATTTTATGTACGAATCTGGGAATTATTTTTTTAATTGGGAATATAAAGAAAAAATGTTAACTACACCATTGTTCACAATTTGTACGACTTAGATTTTTTTTTAAAATCCAGATTTTTTCATAATTTTCAAAGCCAACCAAAAAAAGTCCATCTCGCAGGACTGCATCATCTTAGCGCGGTTCCGTTCATATCCCTAGTCTAATTTGGAAAGATTAAAATAGAAGCAGTTATTATTTTGGTTCCACCAGTCTTTTTTTTAAAATTAATTATTATAATGGCGTGTCAACCCTTAAGGTCACTAACGCCATTCCTGTGAGTAGTAAAGTCTTGAAAGGTCATGATTTACAATCTTACCTGGAAGGGTCCGCTACACTAGAAACAGACCCGCTAGTGACAAGGTCTTGGAATCTTGGAAATCTATATTTCTAACAATAAATTGTTTTTGTTATTTTACTTAACCAGTTTTATTGTCAAATACATTATCCAACTATAAGCAATTAAAAAATAACAAGAAATAAAACAGACAAAAAGAACCATTGGAATAAACGAAATCAATTAATTTAAAGCTTTAAGCACTTTTTTCTCCGATTGACATCGCCTAATTAAAACTTTCTTCAGAACCTTTTTTGTAGAGCATTTAGTAAGCTTCCGAATGGTAATCTTCCGCTTAACAAGATTGTGAACCGTTTTCGAGATACTAACGAAATTATACAAAGTTACCAAAACTTTTTTTGTCTGTTAATAAAATATTTTATTCTAACCCTTCCTTTACTCTAAACGTAACAAAAATTTCAACATATTAGTGTTGATGAAACTCCAACATGCAGAAAATGTTTCAACTGTATCCCATAATTCTAAGTACGAAAATCAAAGACAAAGAACCCTCCCTAGGAAAGACGCTAGGCAGTTGAAAAGCTATATATCTTGGAAATCCATATCTCTAACATTAAATTGTTTTTCTTATTTTTCTTAACCTGTTTTATTTTCAAATAAATTATCCAACAATAAGCAATTAAAAAATAACAAGGAATAAAAAACAGGCAAAAAGAACAGTTCGAATAAGCGAAATCAATTACTTTAAAGTTTTAAGCTCTTATTTCTCCGATTGACATCGCCTAATCAAAACTTTTATTAGAACCTTTTTTTTAGAAAATTTAATAAGCTTTCTAATGGTATTCTTCTGTTTACCAAGATTCTCAACCTTTTTCGAGATATTAAGGAAAGTAAACAAAGTTACTAAAACTTTTTATGTCTGTTAATAAAATATTTTATTCTAACGCTTCCTTAACTCCAAACGTAACCAAATTTTCAACATATTAGTTTTGATGAAAGTATAACATGCAGAAAATGTTTCAACTGAATCCCATGATTCTAAGTACCCAAACCAAAAACGGTATTCAAAAAATATTTTTCCAATTTTCTCGAAAACGGTTAAAGCTATGGCCTTGAAAATGGTTTCATTCGTTTTCCTAGCCCAGGAATCATATAAAACGAGTACTTAGAAGCTTATGAACTCAAAAACGTAAGCGTTACGATTTTTTTTGCGCGAATTTCGCCCGAAACGCCATCTTCCAGTAGGCGGATTTTGCTGGTTAACGAACTTGACCTTTCAAATTGGACGAAGGATTTTTGTACCAAATTTCATCAAAATCGGACCATTCGTCTTCTATCTAGAGAGCGAACAGACAAATATATATATATATATATATATATATATATATATATATACAAATTTGAACCACCGTTATTTTCGGTCTCTAGGGGTTCTGAAACGCGAAATTTTCTAGTCGGCACTTCCGGATTGTTTCATTGTATCAAGCCTATAAGCGGGGTTCCTCCCTATGGGGGAGGGAGGAACCGCGCTAAAAGGAAAATATAAATTTGGAACTTGATTTGTGTATTTACCATATCAAATAAATTTCCTTTTTTCCAATAATTAAAAGTTTTTAATCTAGAATTCAAAAGGATTCCCTCAGGAAGATGGAAACAGGTAATACATATGTGACTAAGAATAGATATAAACATTTTCTGTGTTCCCAAGTTATCTTTGTGTGGAATAATTAACCATTTATTTTTAATTTTATAATGCCCGGTACTTCAGTCCATTCCAAATTAGCTTAAGGTAAACGGACCCACGGTAGTAGGAAAATTCCTCCCTGAGAATAACTATCATTTAAAATATTATAACTTATAGAATTTTATTTACACTTGCGTAGCGACCCTAAATTTTTACGTTCGTTATATATATATATATATATATATATATATATATATATATGAAGTATGTCCCTAGGGCGACAGTGTGGTCAGTACTATCCTCCGGCCTCCTGATTTTCCCTTTTATTATGATTCATTAGCATAATTCAGGCTGTTATATTTTGGCCGGGCTATCATATATTCTATGAAAATAGCTGGGGCTCCTCCCAATAAACTCATGCCTTATGTCAGGATCAGCAACTTTGAAAGGGATTTAACGATATAAGCAATTCACAAAGATCCTGGGCATCTTCAGTTCCAAAGGGCAAAGATCCTGGGCATCTTCAGTTCCAAAGGGCAAGGATCCTGGGCATCTTCAGTTCCAAAGGGCAAAGATCCTGGGCATCTTCAGTTCCAAAGGGCAAAGATCCTGGGCATCTTCAGTTCCAAAGGGCAAAGATCCTGGGCATCTTCAGTTCCAAAGGGCAAAGATCCTGGGCATCTTCAGTTCCAAAGGGCAAGGATCCTGGGCATCTTCTGTTCCAAAGAGCAAAGATCCTGGGCATCTTCAGTTCCAAAGGGCAAAGATCCTGGGCATCTTCAGTTCCAAAGGGCAAAGATCCTGGGCATCTTCACTTCCAAAGGGCAAAGATCCTGGGCATCTTCAGTTCCAAAGGGCAAAAGCAGTTCGATTTATTTGTATACTTTATTTGTTTAGGGTTGCCACCCTAAAGATGCTTTTCTTCTTTTGGACTCCGCCGACGGTGGCGCCGTCTACCACAAATGGGCGAACCACCCCCAATCAAGTCGGGACAGACGAAGTCCACCCCGCTTTCAGACAGCGTGTAAAGTCATTTTGTTTTTTGTTCTCTTTCACCGGCTTTACTATATATACCATGGCCGAGTAGTCACCTCAAATCACCGGGCCATGGAGGTGAAGAAGACATCAACTGAAGATGAAGCCACAGGGAGAAATGCAGTACTCAGCTTGGGTTACCATATTTTAATCTCACAAGGCACCAGTCACCAGGTACCTATTTAATATACCTAATTTCATGGATCTCCAGCAGCCCATCTTCATCACCACTTCATCAGCTCACCATTATTTCAACCTCATCAGTCCCACAACTTTCAAAATTTCATTAATCCATTAACCATCATTATTCATACAGTCCACTTATTTATCCAGCCCCAAAAATTATTACCTCCACATCTTACCATATAAAAAATGGTGGAGTGGCAATCTTTTTACATTATTGCTTATCTTAAAATGAGAATTTTTTTTATTTCTGGAGCTTCTTAGAATTATTATATGGTCATATACCTAGTATAGTAAAGATATATGTTAGTGTGGGTATGTGTGACAAACCATACATTAAAAAAAAAAAATACAATTATATAAAAATAAAAATAGCACGAATTAAAAATTCATAACAATCTAATCTGCATTTTATCACTTGGAATGAATGCACATGGAGCCTGCGCCATGCTTCATTTCCAGCTGTCCAGCGTGCTTTATCTAGCTTGACACCGGTATAATAGGAGCACCGAAATGCATTGCTTGGACATCAGTGCTTCTGAGTGATGGCCAACGCAGGGAAATAAACTAGCTTCTGTGTTCTCTCCCGTACTGCTGTCTATTCATTTATACCGTACCTTTATTCAGAATATCTATAGATTCACATCGCATACTGGCAGTTAACGAGTTAATACAGTTACTTAAATACTAAATTATTCAAAATAATCTTTCATTGTTTACGCTATTAGATGAAAAAATATTACATTGAAAAAATATTTCAAACTAAATAATTTTCTTTTTCAGTGTTATTTTAGCAGTCCCGTCACCTCTTCTTCACTCGAAGACATACTTTTTTTTTTAAATTTATTTTGGGTGCTTCGAATGCTAGGGTCATTAGCACCATTGAAAATTATTTCACGTTTAACATATGATGAAACATTATAAAATGGTACTGCTACTCTGAGATGTTCTATAGTTTTTGATTTATTAAAGCATCTCACTATTATTTAATCCGAAACTAAATTAAGAAATTCTGAATAATTTGAGAGAAGTAGAAAGTAAAAAATAAATAATAAATACAAATTGAAGGGCATATTGTTTTTTTAAATGTTAACGCCCATCTATGCCTCCAAAGGTGTTTGCTATGGTTACTACCCTTTTCTAGCCAGGATAGGGCATTATAAAAGTAATAAATTCAAAATTAAACAATAATTGTAAGCCTTCTGGTGTTTAGTGTAATATGACGGTGAAAGCGAACGTGTGGCTACAATAATTGTAAGTCATCGGGTGTTTAGTGTAATATGACGGTGAAAGCGAACGTGTGGCTACAATAATTGTAAGCCTTCTGGTGTTTAGTGTAATATGACGATGAAAGCGTACGTGTGCCTACAATAATTGTAAGCCTTCTGGTGTTTAGTGTAATATGACGATGAAAGCGAACGTGTGCCTACAATAATTGTAAGTCATCGGGTGTTTAGTGTAATATGACGGTGAAAGCGAACGTGTGGCTACAATAATTGTAAGCCTTCTGGTGTTTAGTGTAATATGACGGTGAAAGCGAACGTGTGCCTACAATAATTGTAAGCCTTCTGGTGTTTAGTGTAATATGACGGTGAAAGCGAACGTGTGGCTACAATAATTGTAAGTCATCGGGTGTTTAGTGTAATATGACGGTGAAAGCGAACGTGTGGCTACAATAATTGTAAGCCTTCTGGTGTTTAGTGTAATATGACGATGAAAGCGAACGTGTGCCTACAATAATTGTAAGCCTTCTGGTGTTTAGTGTAATATGACGATGAAAGCGAACGTGTGCCTACAATACTTGTAAGCCTTCTGGTGTTTAGTGTAATATGACGATAAAAGCGAACGTGTGGCTACAATAATTCTAAGCCTTCTGGTGTTTAGTGTAATATGACGATGAAAGCGAACGTGTGGCTACAATAATTCTAAGCCTTCTGGTGTTTAGTGTAATATGACGATGAAAGCGAACGTGTGGCTACAATAATTCTAAGCCTTCTGGTGTTTAGTGTAATATGACGATGAAAGCGAACGTGTGGCTACAATAATTCTAAGCCTTCTGGTGTTTAGTGTAATATGACGATGAAAGCGAACGTGTGGCTACAATAATTCTAAGCCTTCTGGTGTTTAGTGTAATATGACAATGAAAGCGAACGTGTGCCTACAATAATTCTAAGCCTTCTGGTGTTTAGTGTAATATGACGATGAAAGCGAACGTGTGCCTACAATAATTGTAAGCCTTCTGGTGTTTAGTGTAATATGACGATGAAAGCGAACGTGTGGCTACAATAATTCTAAGCCTTCTGGTGTTTAGTGTAATATGACGATGAAAGCGAACGTGTGGCTACAATAATTCTAAGCCTTCTGGTGTTTAGTGTAATATGACGATGAAAGCGAACGTGTGGCTACAATAATTCTAAGCCTTCTGGTGTTTAGTGTAATATGACGATGAAAGCGAACGTGTGGCTACAATAATTCTAAGCCTTCTGGTGTTTAGTGTAATATGACGATGAAAGCGAACGTGTGGCTACAATAATTCTAAGCCTTCTGGTGTTTAGTGTAATATGACGATGAAAGCGAACGTGTGGCTACAATAATTCTAAGCCTTCTGGTGTTCAGTGTAATATGACGATGAAAGCGAACGTGTGGCTACAATAATTCTAAGCCTTCTGGTGTTTAGTGTAATATGACAATGAAAGCGAACGTGTGCCTACAATAATTCTAAGCCTTCTGGTGTTTAGTGTAATATGACGATGAAAGCGAACGTGTGCCTACAATAATTGTAAGCCTTCTGGTGTTTAGTGTAATATGACGATGAAAGCGAACATGTGGCTACAATAATTCTAAGCCTTCTGGTGTTTAGTGTAATATGACAATGAAAGCGAACGTGTGCCTACAATAATTCTAAGCCTTCTGGTGTTTAGTGTAATATGACGATGAAAGCGAACGTGTGGCTACAATAATTCTAAGCCTTCTGGTGTTTAGTGTAATATGACGATGAAAGCGAACGTGTGGCTACAATAATTGTAAGCCTTCTGGTGTTTAGTGTAATATGACGATGAAAGCGAACGTGTGGCTACAATAATTCTAAGCCTTCTGGTGTTTAGTGTAATATGACAATGAAAGCAAACGTGTGCCTACAATAATTCTAAGCCTTCTGGTGTTTAGTGTAATATGACGATGAAAGCGAACGTGTGGCTACAATAATTCTAAGCCTTCTGGTGTTTAGTGTAATATGACAATGAAAGCGAACGTGTGCCTAAAAGGTGAGAATAATAGACGCCGGTTAGTGAAGCAAGCAAAAACTTTCCTGGTCCAAAAGTTATATCTGGAAGTTGTGTGTGGGTGGCGTTCCATTGTGACAGCGGCGCCTCAAGACAATGGCCCCCTCACAGCTCCACTGCACAAATGTTTCTAAGAGTAACTTTAATCTTAAGCATGCTATTTACCTAACGTAAACGTACATTTAAGAAACGTATACTGTGAGATATTTATTTTATTGTTTTAATACTTACTCCCTGAATTTCACCAGTAAACATTAACACGGAAGTGAGAACATGAAAATTCTTACGCCAATGGGAACGTTGGACAAAATTGATATACCTATAATTGGGGACATTTTAAACAGAAATGGGCAAAATTTTATTTATAAATAAAAATAAGAATTGATTTGTGCTTCATATATTTGTAAATACGAATATAAATAAATTCCTATTCATATGTGTGAATACACATATGAATACGAATATAATATTAATATTATATGCTCATTTAATATTTGTATTCACGTATATTAAACATTATAATTTGTGAATAAAAATTTATTCAAAAAAATTCGCAAATAAATTATGAATTTATTCTGGCGGTCCACAAAAAAAAAAAAAAAAAAAAAAAATCACCTTCAATAAATTTCGTCATATTATCTTATCGTTAATACGAATAAATTCATAATTTGTTTGCGAATTTTTTTGTGAATAAATTTGTATTTTTAAATTATAATGTGAATAAATTTGTATTCATATATTTTAATGTGAATTTTTTTGTAATCACTTTATTTTTTGTGAATATTCCAATTTGTTGTGAATATTTACATTTTTTTCTGTGAATTTATTTGTATTCACAGGAAAATTTTCGAATAAAATTGTATTTGTATATTTAATATACGTGAATTCAAATAAATTCGTATTCACACTTATGAATACGAATTTCTTTATATTTGTACTTAAAACTATATAAAGTATGAATGAATTCGTATTTTTATTTATAAATAAAATTATGCCCATCTCTGATTTTCAAGTATTGCTTAGATATCAAATTATTTTATTTTCAAGTTAAACGTTACTTTATATGCTAAAATAATATTAACATCAAAACCCTTATATTTTGCAGTTTCTTTAACCTTCCAGTGGTCGCGCCCACTGTTGGAACCCGGGAAGTCACGCAGCGAACGTAGTGAGCCATCCTGTTTATTTCCGTGTTATTTTGTTTTAAACGTCTATTTATTTATGTTTTTCTATTATATTATTCGTTGTAGTTAAGTCATTTTTGTAAACAGATGCATAAATGTCAATGTAAATAAGCTCATTTTATCTTTTAAAACAAATTTATTGCATATAACTTCTGATATTTAAAAAAAAAAAAAGGGTCTTGTTTAGAACACGCCCGCCAGTGATTTTATAATGATATTTAGTAACTGTTACTATGTAATTTGATACCATCGATACAGAAATAAAAACACATGTTTAAATACTATTTAATTTAGTATTGTTTGTGTATTTGGGGGGGGCGAGGTTAGCTCAGTGGTAGAGCACTGGACTAATAAGCTGGAGGCCTGAGTTCAAATCCCAAGCAAGCACTAAAGATTTTTTCTTCTAGTGTCTTCGTTCACCGGTTGAATTCGGCCTCCCTGACCGTCCCTAGGCCAACCCAGCCTTTAATTAATTTAATAATGTGTACCTTGGTTGGTGCTAATGACTCTAGCAGTCGAAGCAGCCAAGGGGAAAATCAGGCGGCCGGAGCCCACACTATCTCCCTAGTGTGTCGTATCGTCATGAATCAGATACCTCTATAGTATCTGCCCCTCAGGGCCCTCGTGGCCTGTTACGGGACTGATTTTTTTTTTTTTTTTTTTTTTTTTTTTTTTTTTTGTGTATTTGCGGTTATAAAAGTATTAAACTATGAATATTTTTGATGTTTACGATTTATGCAAAGAAGAGCAACGAGCCAGGATTTTCTTTGTCGAAAGAGGAATTCTACCCAAGGAAAGATACTGTAAAAAAGGCCACATTATGATATTTTACGAAGAAAGGAAAAAATATAGATGCAACAAAAGACCCTTAAGGACATAGTAGAATTTTGGCCTCCAGATGTACTTGGAGGAACTGATTAAAAGTATGATAATGTTTTTGGTTACGTGTAAAAAGTTTTTATTAAATAAATCATATGTTCCTTTAACCCATATTTTTTATTTATCAATAAGTAACTGTTACAAGATAAAATCACTGGCGGGCCTGTTCTAAACAAGACCCAAAAAAAATATTTATTTTCCAATAAGACCGAATATTTTAATGTGTAAAAACATTAATGTCTGGAACACACTTTAAAGAAATTTTAATATAAAAGATATTACAATAAAAGTAGAAATATCCTTGGCAATTAAATTCTAAGAATGTAATTCTTACGATCTATTGAGACTAATCTGTGCCCTGTCCACTTTCACTGCATTTAGTGCAAATCGGTTCAAGTTTTACTTTTTTTATTACATTTATTACATGTTTTACACGTTGTTATGATTTTTTTTTTTTTTTTTTTTTTTTTTTTTTTTTTTTTTTTTTACGGCGCATCGACATAAATCTTGGCAATTAGCGTCGAGATCCAGGGTGCATCTAGGAATTTTCTCAGCGAGCCCTGAGATGAGAAAATTTCTGGCGCCGGTCGGGATCGAACCCACCATCTCCCACTTATGAATCAAGCGCACTAGCCACTAGACCACGGGAGACCCCACGTTGTTATGATGTTTTTATTTTTTGTCGTGTACAAACATGACGTTGCTCTTTCTTTTTCTTTGGGGGCGGTTCATCCATTTTTGCTTTAACGGTGACGGATGCTTGCTCTGGACTGCGAATGTACATTCATGAGCTAATATGCAAGATTCTTGCATTGGTTGTGGTGTGTACTGCCTGCGCCAGCGAGCTGTTCAAACGGTTGACAAGCTGTAACTGAGGAATGCGTGAAAGGGTAGAACACCAGTCGTCACAGTAGGCGTCGTAGGGTTTTTCCTTGGCATACCTGAGGTCTGTGGGCTGTAGGGTTTCCAACAATTTCTTACAATGCGAAACCACTCTGTACGCTAGCTCGACTGCAGGAGGTTTAATAGTTGGCTTGTTTTTCGACAAATTTGAATCACCTCTTCTGTCTTACTAAAACTGAAAAACCTACTTGCAGACAGTGTAACTTACCTCTAACAGTTAAACACATATTGACAGAATGTAGAAGACGTGATTACTTACAATTACCGCACGACATGACTGAACTTTTGAAACATGGTAGCCAATCGGTAAACACTATTTTTCAACATCTAAACCACACACATCTATCCAACAAGATTTAATTTTCGACTCTACAGTTACTTCTGATATCTGGTAGCATTGGTGAAAAGATAATTTTCATTATAATTATTTGTTATTTTAAATTAATTTTATTTTCACTTAATCGTGATTTATATGCGTGAGTGTATGAATACGTATGTATGTACATGTGTATAACATGAGTTACACATAGTCTATAAAAGCAATGTATATGCATGTGTTGTGCACTTTCATATACATCTGTAATGTATTTAGTAATGTTTTAATATATATACATGTATACAATATATATATATATATATATATATATATATATATATATATATATATATATATTAGAGTGCATACTTATAACAGTTATATTAATTTGTAAAATATTATTATTGTAATGTTTTTACTTTATATGAAATATCAATAAGAAATTGTAACAACTGTTTAATTATAAGAACATATTTGTAATTATCGAGCGAATCATCTGCGTTATGAGAGTCTTGATAATAAATAAATAAAAATAATCTTGTTGGATAATCAGATAAAAACGAGTTTGAATGCTTATTATTTCACCTAAATCGGTTTTTTTTGTTGCATGAAATGAGTTTGTCGCCAATGTCGCGAAACTCAAGAATCCTTTAAATGAAACAAAACAAAAACAAAAAAACTAACAGTTGCACTGAAAATGCATATAAATGCACGTGATGTGCAGAATAAACAACAAACTCCCACATCGTAGGGTTACTTCGATGTGGAAATATATCAAAAAAATAGTAAAATTTACAATTAGTAAATAAAATGAACAAGTACAAGTTAAAGTATAAGTTAAAACTGCAACCATTATCTTCAAAAAATCGAGAGGGATAAATATGTATACCTGCTGAGAAAGTTATCCCTAATGATAATTCTTGCTGAACATTGTATGCATGTTACAAACAGAATACCCCTGATCATTTTAATCGAATCTGAAATATCAATGTAAAAAAAATGTACAAGGGCAAGTGCAGTTTACCTGAGAAATAACATTCAATACATCAAATCTGAACTTATAACCAATTGTGACGTGGCGCCCTGCGGGGAGTGAGAACCTGCTTTCTCTACCTCTTTGGACTGATAACAGTTCACGTTTTATATTTTATTTGGAATTCGCACCACTTGTAAATGTTTACTATCCACAAAAGATAGTCAATTTTCTTCTCCATTTTGGATGTAACAGTTTCGTATATAATTTAAGATTTTTATTCTTTTGTTTTTTTTTTCCCGTGGTCGGTAGGCCTTGGGGAGAAGAGGCGTCGGCAGGGGTGAGAAAAATGGCGTAGGTAGACGCTAGTGCCAGGGAAGAAAAGTTTTTTTTGTTGCAAGTATGAGGTTTCCAGCTTTTTAAGGAGGGACTGAGGCGTCCTTTTTTTTGTTAATAATGAAACTGAAGATCCAGTAGCACGAAGAGGCGGCATTTGTCTTCTCCGTTTATCGTTTTGGCCGAACATGTGATTGGAACTCCATGTGGTAGGCTTTTAGAGCATATTGTGGGACAAATGAGTGAGTAACCCATACATTTTATCTTCTGCTGGACACCAGGCTCCACGTTTTATTAATCTCCAGGCCTCATTATGTCAAATTTTGTCGTTCAATTACTGCCATGAGTGCAAGTAACTATATTGTGCATAGTTTAAAAATTTGGGAAAAGTTAAGTTTATTATCGCTTAATAAGTTATTGGCAATGCCAGATTACCAAAATTTTGTGTTGTAATTTGATATTGGTGGCTATGCCAGGTTGTGGAATTGTACATGTAGTTGCAATTCGATAATTCTTCAGTATGTGTTTTCTATGCCAATTTGTTGGATAGTTATGGACTTCAGTTTTACCGTCATGTATTATTCTCAAGTAGTTATTGGCCAGGCCAGACTACGGGATTTTATGAGTTTTTGAGAATTGTGTTTTTCCCAAATTAAATGTTATATTTCCATATATATATATATATATATATATATATATATATATATATATATATATATGCTTTTATTAAGAGTCTAATTTTGTTCTTCCCAGATTACTGATAGTATCTGGTGTATATGCATATATGTTTATCTATCGATACCTTTTGCTATATATTATTCAATACTTGAATAATATTGATTCTTCTTGTGATATTTATTTATATATATATATATATATATATATATATATATATATATATATATATATATATATATTTATGCTTTTATTAAGAGTCTAATTTTGTTCTTCCCAGATTACTGATAGTATCTGGTGTATATGCATATATGTTTATCTATCGATACCTTTTGCTATATTATTCAATACTTGAATAATATTGATTCTTCTTGTGATATTTCTATATATATATATATATATATACATATTTATGCTTTTATTAAGAGTCTAATTTTGTTCTTCCCAGATTACTGATAGTATCTGGTGTATATACATATATGTTTATCTATCGATACCTTTTGCTATATTATTCAATACTTGAATAATATTGATTCTTCTTGTGATATTTCTATATATGTATATATATATTTATGCTTTTATTAAGAGTCTAATTTTGTTCTTCCCAGATTACTGATAGTATCTGGTGTATATACATATATGTTTATCTATCGATATCTTTTGCTATATTAGTCAGTATTGGAATGATATTAATTCTTCTTGTGATATTTAATATATATATATATATATATATATTCATGCTTACCCTTTTATTGGGAATTTATTTATTTTTTTTGGTATTCATAGATATTTATAATATTTAAGGTATATATATATGTGTACATGTATTTGTTATCTTACTGGGAACATTTTGTACTTTATTTCAATATAGTTACCAGCTCTGGAGTATCTTGTTGTTTTCTTTTTTTTTTATTTGGATCACCTGGGTATCATACCCCATTGAACCTGGCTATCCGTTGTCTATCCGGATAAATTGTACCACCCCAGGTGTTGGTAAGTGAGTCTTTCAAATTAAATTTATTTCGGTACACAATGTTGGGCAAAACCAAAAACTAAAACTAAAATTAAAACTAAATTCACTTTTTGGATAAACTAAAACTAAACTAAAAATTGCAACCTAAAAAAAAACTAAAACTAAAATTTTACTAATTAATGGATTTTAACTAAACTAAAACTAAAACTAAATCTCTGGGAATTGACTAAAAACTAAATTAAAGCTTTAGTTTAGTTTAGTTTAGTTTTACTAAAATAACATGATAAATATAAATCATATGTTATTTCGATACTTAAGTAAATTAATAAAACTAATAGAACTTGCTTAAGAATAAGAAATTGTATCTTTTTCTCGTAATTTGCAAACATATGTTCTTTGATAAACTAAATTAGTTAACTAAAAACTAAAACTAAACTAAAATCACAAATTTAGGTCTCTATTACTAAACTAAACTAATTACCTTAGTAAAAACGGAGTCCACATGATTAATAATTATACAAATCTAAAACTAAACTAAAACTAAAAATACAACATTAGTTTAGTTTTAGTTAAAGAAAACTAACGTTAGTTTAGTTTACTAACGTTAGTTTTTCCCAACACTGCTTATAACGTAGGAATATTAACTGTTATAGGGTTATGAAAAAAATATTCAAGAACATATTCAATATTTATAAATCAAAAATACTTGCATGAACGGGCACGCCTCATCCACCAGATGAAAACGTTCACTACCGAGACCGGAAGTGGACTGAAAAGCTAACACAAGTAGACAAGTGTGAGAGGTGAGGAGACAGGAAGCTACAAGGCCCGCTCACTGTTTGGCGGTTAAACCGCTCATAGACGTTCCAAAAACTAGGCAGTCCATCTCACTGATTAGCTGCGCCCGTCCGAAAGTTAGAAGAGCTAGCAGAAAAAACTGAGCGATCCTAAATGTACCACTCATTACCGTATTGTTAATCTTGGGTACATAACCCGATAAGATGGGTGGGTACCGAACGGTGCGAATTACCGTAATCTGATCTCTCGCATATAAGGTTATTATTCTTTGTTAAGACTAAATGAGGAAGCGCCCTAATTGAAATGACCTTTCACGGGGGATAAAAAACGGATCATGTACAATAACTTGGTGTGTGATGGATCATAGACAATTTACAGTGAAGTTCCAAAAACGCTAACGGAACGTAGACTTAACACAAAAGAAGTTATACTCTCAATTTGATGGTATTTTTTAAAGTGTAATTTATTACGAGTTACTACTGTCAGGCCAAAAAGAAAATTCTAAAAAAATACAGAGCGCAATTGGTGAAATTAAGGATTGCACATGAAGAAATGAGATTCAAAAAGGTTAAATCGAAAATAATTAGGCTTGGTTACATGATTCTCTGTCCGTTCGACGTCAGTTTGTGTAATGTAACTTGTATTATTTTAATATAAGTAGAGGAGGCCCGGTAACCGTTAGTGCTAAGGCAGGAGACAATTGAATAACTTCCTAAATTAACATAATAGTCAATTTGATAAAATAGCTCTACATGTTTCGCACCATCTAGTGCTTCTTAAGAAGGCTAAACCCTAATACAGCCTAAACACTATATACAGCCTAAACACTAAATACAGCCTAAACACTAAATACAACCTAAACACTAAATACAACCTAAACACTAAATACAGCCTAAACACTAAATACAGCCTAAACACTAAATACAGCCTAAAAGAACGTAGGCGAATCTTTCGCTAATGTTGCTATGTATATGGCCTTAAGTTGAGACTTGGCCATTCCAGCGGAATGTTCGCCTACGTTCTATTAGGCTGTATTTAGTTTTTAGGCTCCTGAAGAGGGACCAGATGATACGAAACATGTAGAAGTATTTTAATAAATTGACTATTATGTTAATTTAGGAGGTTATTCAATTATCTTCTGCCTACACATAATAGAATTATTTTGGCCTTCCTGAGTGTTCTAAATATATTGCAACATCTGACTATTATCTCTTCAAATCGTTACATAATAAGTTAAGTAAAAAGGAAGTTGTTTTTTTTTTTTTTTTTTTTTTTTTTAATTCTTTATTCAATAAATATAAATATTACTTGGATATGGTAGATTTAATGTACAGTGATTATAATGCGAGAGAAAAAAAAAAAAAAAAAAAAAAAAAAAAAAAAAATAGTGTTAATTCTTCTCGCTATCTTATAAGTTTTCTAATAATAACAATAAGTAGGTAGCTAGGCGCTAATGACCCAGATGTAGATGCGCCGTAAAAAAAAAAAAAAAAAAAAAAAAAAAAAAAAGTAGGTAGCTTGTTGTTTACGTATTTATGTCTTAATACAGTCTGTGTTAGTCGTTATTGGAAGGATGGCGTCTTGTGTTTTTATTTTAGTAAGATGTGTTTAGTCCTTTCGTTTACGTATCTACGGGTGCTAGATTTGTCATAGTTACCTATTTTTTTTAATTAGTGGATTACTTTTAAATCTACAAGCTCTAAAAAATGTTGAGGTCAGCCTGTGGATATAAGTTTTGTGAGCAGTATTTTGATTCTGGTGTAGTAGGGGAGGTTTAGGGAAATTCTAATGCATTGATTTTGCATTACTTGAAGTTTTTTTTTATAATTCGTGTTTGAAAAGGTAGTTAGTGTTTTGGAGAACGTGAAACATTCTCGCTTTTTACGGTTGATCTCTTCAAAATTGAATCAAAATCATAACAAGCCCATTAGGATATGCTGATAATTATAGATGAATTTAAAATAATTAGATAAATTACGAAGGGCTTAACGTTAACGATTTTTGGGCATAGTCATCAGGAGCGGGTCATTTGTAAATGGTTCCGAAGGGTGCTAAGTGTTAAGTCGCTTACCCCCGAGCGATAATCCTCTAATAACGAAGTTCTTGTCTCTGATTACTACTTAGACCTTAGGAATTAAGCTCGACACAATTATGCTTTTTTTTTTTTTTTTTATTGTTTGGAAGGGTGTATTCAACCGCGGGAGGTCATGGGCACCCAACAGAGGAAGGAGTTTCTTAAATCAATGTAAATATACTCTTTAAAGTTGATTATATGGAAAATGAAGAATTTAAATCAGGAAGGGAAAAATAATTTAAAAAAAAATCTAAAAGCCTTCCAAATCGCGGAACGGACACCGTCCGAGCCCAGAACCACCGCGACACCGCTGCACTGCTCTCCTTGTAAAAATGCTTCATGAGGGGAAACACAATTATGCTTACTTACAACCGAAAACAGACTTCTTCAAGCAGCACAACCTACGAAAACTCACACAATTCTACTTACTTACAACCGAAAACAGACTTCTTCAAGCAGCACAACCTACGAAAACTCACACAATTCTCCTTACTTACAACCGAAAACAGACTTCTTCAAGCAGCACAACCTACGAAAACTCACACAATTCTCCTTACTTACAACCGAAAACAGACTTCTTCAAACAGCACAACCTACGAAAACTCACACAATTCTACTTACTTACAACCGAAAACCGACTTCTTCAAGCAGCACAACCTACGAAAACTCACACAATTCTCCTTACTTACAACCGAACACAGACTTCTTCAAGCAGCACAACCTACGAAAACTCACACAATTCTCCTTACTTACAACCGAAAACAGACTTCTTCAAGCAGCACAACCTACGAAAACTCACACAATTTCGTCAAAGTCTTCGAATTGGATACTTGAAGGTTACTCAGGGATATTTTGTGCCAAATGAGGAACCTCAAAAATGCTATAAGGTGCTCAAATTTTTAAAAATAACTGGACTTAATCGTCTATACGTTTTTAATTTGTTCATATCCTCGAATAATAGGTATACATTAGTCCTAGTTATTTATTTTAGCTTTCTATTTGTCTTTTCATCTCTATTTATTTGTTTTACTTTTCTATTTATTTATCTATCCTTAGTTTTTTATTCGGAGAACCTATTGTTTTCTCCTTGTGATACTTTTGTCACCTCTTAACTCCTTGCTGTGATATTTTATGTTACCTTAGTTTTTTTTTAGCCCTTTTTAGCTGTTTAGACTTTTTTAGTGTATACTTTTAATTTTAGACTAATTTATTTCCTGTTAACTTACTTTAAAATTAATAAAGCAATAATGTGAATGTTCGAGTAGGGAGACTATGTGCCAAAGGAAAGGGAAAAAAAAAAAATGAAATAAAATAAAGCTAACAATAAAAAAGGCAAATTACTGAAAAAATAAAATGAGAAAAATAATAATAAATAAAAGAGTACAGGTTTTATATATATATATAACAAAAAAAAAAAAACTCAGGAGCATGCGGTGAGTAATTCGTGTAGCTGTCTACACAGTAGGGTTATGACGACCATGGGGTTCTTTCGCCCAAAAATACCACAAAATAAAAAAAAAATGCTATAAATACCAACATTTAACACATTTTCAAGGGATATCGTGTGTAACAACTCCACAACAACAACAGCTCCATTAGAAGTTATAGATAGCCAAGGTAAACTAGCTGAATACCCGTGCTTCGTCACGGAAGATAAGTAAGTAGTTATTTTATTGCGTTAAATAATGTATCATCAAAATAAACGCTACTACATAATTTTGTGCAATTTATTATAGCACGGTTCCCGTCATACTATATGTTATTCATCAATTGATTAGTAATCAAGCTATAATGTTTCTTGACATTGGGGCGCTCTGGGCCAGTGTCAAGAAACAGATAACCTAGAGATAACCCATTATCTATAGTTAATAACAGGAGTTTAATCAGTACAGGTAAAAATTCGTTGTCAATCATAAATGGACGATAAAATTTATGTTTCTAAGATATCATTTGGAAACACCCATTATATTTGCGAGTATTGGCAAGAAGTGTTCTGACTGGGGATGCCGATGAGCAAGGAGGGTGTGCAAGGGTTCGGGATGTTATTACCTCGGATGGACCATCAACAGTTATAGGTTAAACTCTATGATGGATAAAATCACAGTTTATTTCTAGTAATTCGAGGTCATCATAGTTGACATGAACCGCAAATAAAAATAATATTATGAAATAGATACAGTACGGTAACAGCTGACCTGTTATCGTCCTAGCAACGCAAGCTACTCTAATCAATTTGTCTGCTTTAACCAACTAAAAATTCAAACCCCTCTAAAAATACATTAATAATTAATCCACTCACTTACTGTTGGGTGCTACAGTCCTTGTAGGACCTGGGCCTCAGCCACCATCCTGCTCCATTCCACGCGGTTTGCTGCTAGGTTCCTCCAATTTCGGATCCCTAGCGTCCGCAAGTCCTCGTCCAGGTCATCAAGCCACCTCCGTCTTGGTCTGCCTCTCTTTCTTTTGCCCCCGGGTGCACCATTCAGCATCAATTTAGACAGCCTACATGGTTCCATCCTTTCCACGTGCCCTAACCACCGTAGCCTACCTTTCTTGATGACATAGAGGATGTCAGGCTCGCCATACATTTCTGTAAGTTCGGCATTGCTTCTGATCCTCCACCTGTGTTGCTCTCTTACGGCTCCAAAAATCTTCCTCAGGACTCTCCTTTCCCAGACCAAACCAAACCAACCCTAACCATCCCTAATAATTAATTTTAATACCAAAAAAACCTTTCTTAGCGAATGTTTAAAGGGAGTGTCCATACAAAATTTCAAATTTTTTTTGTCTATTGGCTTGGGCTGGGCGATGACAGTCAGTGAGTGAGTGGTATTTGTCAAATATATAGTAGATTATAATCCTTAGGCATTGTTTTTATAGATCGTTAGCTGTTACCCGGCTCCGCCTACTTTCTACATCTATAAAATCAAAAATAAATTAGGAACCCCTTTGATTGTTTCGAACCCGTGACCTCCGAACTGTGACTCATAAACGATTTTAACCTAGCCTATGACTGTGTAGATTTGTATAAGGAACAAACATTCAGACAGACAGCTGGTAGACGTTTTTGACTTAGCCTACGAGACATCCCGGATCAATGCCTACATGTGTGCCAGGTTTGGTCAAAATCAGTTAAACGGTGTGGATTTGTATAAGGAACAAACAGACAAACGGACAAACAGACAATCGGACAAACAGACAGACACGTGATTTTTATATATTTATAGATGTGCTTGTTTAATTTAATCTAATTTAGTCTAAGATAGGAGAAAGTCTCATTTTTGGATTGCATGGTGAATGTCTGGAAATTAATTAATGTTTATATAGATTTTTTTTTTTTTGATTTTATTTATATTGAGCATTAATATGGATAATAATATAACATGTTTTGAGTCTGTTTGCAGATGGAGGACCCAATGTGAAAGACTGAGGGTTGGTAGGCGGTGTGTTTATATGATATTTAGTGAAAACGGTTATTATTTTATTTGTATGTTTAATATTTTAATTTAAAGGTTAATATTTATATTTATAAATTTTTAAGGATTGAAATTTAAACATTGGGAATTTTATTATACGTTATTTGTTGTTATGAGACTTGATTTAAATGTCCATGTTGTTGATCACGTCTGCACATGATCACGACATGCCGCAATCTATGTAACTTGAAACAAAAAAAACTGTTAACTACAATCGATTTCGTTTCATGCCATTCTGAATATTCCCAAAGAGAATAGAGTAGAATAATCCCAATGAATAGCTAAATTTATATTCCGTTCGGCGGAATGCATATCAAAAATATATTTGCATAAATTTCGCAGGATAAATCCTTCAGCAGAGAGAGAGGTTTAAATCGGTTTACACTCGATATGATTTTACCTAATGTATTTATGTTTGTAGAACAACTCTCCAATGTATCGAGGATGTTCTCGAGTAAAAAAAAAAAAAAAAAAAAAAAAAAAAAAAATAGTGGATTCCGTTGTGTATAAACTTGCAAATATAGCTCGGATGTTTAAATCAAATACTACAGGGAATGCTTCGTTTAAATTAAATCATCTTCTCAAATCAGGTCGAATGTCGGGGGAGGGGGGGGGGTTGATTGAGTTAGTTCGACGAATGTTCAATATTACATCCGGTTAAAATGGAATTCCATTAGTTCAGCATATGTTTAATGAACATTTTAAAAATGTTGACAAGAATTGTACTGACAAATAACTTTTTGCTTTTTAATGTCCCTAAAATTTTATTTAAAACTAGCTGTTACCCAGTGTGCCTTGCTACACCTACTTTCTGTCTATGAGTCTCCCCGTATCAAGATCTACTTGATACCTAGTTGTCTATACCCAGTTACGAAAATCGGTCAAATGATGTGAATTTGGTTTTAGTTCATAATGATACCGGTAGAGGCCAGCACAACAGCTGACATAGGCCAGTAGTAGTCGATTCAAGATGGCCTTCACAATCTGAATGGTTCAGTGTAGCCAATTTTTCCTGAACAAAACTTTTGACCTTTTGACGAATTTTTGAAATTTGACTATTTTGACCTAGCCTAGGAGATTTCTCGTATCAAGACCTACCTGTGTGCCAAGTTTGGTCAATATCGGTCAAACGGTATAGATTTGTTTAAGAAACAAACAAACAAATAATTAAACAGAAACGTGATTTTTATATATATAGATATGTAAAACATTCTAAATGATTTTTTAAAAATATAGTAACAATTTAGAAAATTATTTTAATGAACATGAACACTAAATAATAGTGCATAACGCAGGAGCTACATAACTAAGATATCTCTCTTAAAAGACACGTTTTTTTTTTTTTTTTTTTTTTTTTTTTTAATGTTAATTCAAGTGCTTTACAAAAGCCCAGACACTGTCTGTGGGGTTCAGTTAGCAGCTGTCATGAAAATAAATGTTGCCTATGATAGACTGAAAAAAGCCGTTACAGCTGTACAAGATCATGTGAGCAAGAACCAATGAGAGCGCAGAGAACAACCACAACTGCCCAGATGATCGGTGCTCTCACTCACTCTTACGCAGTGTATTGCAGTCTATCTTAGGCAACATTTATTTCCATGTTTCCTGATAATTAAACCCACTAAAAGTGTCTAGCCTTTAGTAATTATTTTCAATTGTGTTTTTATAGACGCTGTTTAAATCGCAGCGTATATATAAGCTAGGTTAGAATCATCTAGGACTCACAGTTCGGAGGTCACGGGTTCGAAACTGTGAACCCGAACAGTTACAGATTTGTGTTATTAAATATTGATGTTGCATATTTGGTTTCAAATTTATTTTGGCTTTTGTAGATGCAGAAAGTAGGTCATGGCACGCTGGCTACCAGCTAGTTTTAACTATAAAATGTAGTTTTGGTAAATGTGAAGACAAGGGGTCTGGGCACAGATAGTTTTGAAACTTTGCACTAAAACGTATTTTGATGCACTAAACACTGAATCCGTTAAAAAAAGACTCGCTCTCCACTAGGAAAAAAGTTATTAAGCACTACATTTTACTTTTGTGCGGGTTGTAAAAGGTAATGTAACCAACTATGATTGTCAACATGCGCATGCACGGAGATGTAAGATTAGCAAACAAAGAACTGTTATTTGAAATGTTTATAAACAATTTATTCACAAATCATTGTAAATTTGGGCGTCCTCACCGGTCGTAACATGTCGCTATGAGCATACGTGCTGTGCATCTCTGCTCGCTACGCTCGATCAACACGTTTACTGTAGTTTTTATTGAATCAAAAAGACAGAAATCCCGATGATCAACACCTTTTAAATTCAAGCATATACAGTCCTGTGAAAAATTAAAAACTCAACTTATAAAATCAACGTATTTATTAAATTTATAAGTGAATGCATTGCACAATAGTTTTTTGTGATTTGTTTTTATGTTATTAGATTACCAAGAAGCTTTAAATGGCCTTTGATTTGTCTCATAATTTACGGTAATCAGATTTCGTTAGAAAACCATGTTTACGCTGTGAATAAGTATAAACTCAATGTTAATTTTTTATTGTCAGGCGTACCAATGGATTATTACCACCTCAGTTTTCTTCTAACTGTTGAAGAGAGAGTACGTGGGATTATTTCTTATGCAGTGGCGATTCCTGTGATTTTTGTTTTTAAAATAATGCTGCAGTCAACTCACGGAAATGGAGAAACAAAGAATTATGGACCTAAGAAGAGGTGGGTTGACCCAGAGACAAATTGTTTGTAAGCAAAACCCCTCCCAAGGAGTGGCCAATAACTTTTTAAGTTGCAGCCAAGACAATTACGGTAAAAATAAAAAAGGTGGAAGTCCTCCAAATTTTTAGAAGTAAACGGGCGGTTTTAAGATAAATTTCAAAAACAGGAGCATCCTTTGCACTGATTTCGAGGCGATTTAATTTAGCATTTGATGCTAGCTTGATGAGGAAGTGGATAATGGAATCACAGTTCTTGAAATATTGTTAGGTAATGCGAAAACCACAGCTCAAGAAACATCATTTGCAGCGACGACTGCAGTTCGATGAAAATCATATTCAAAATAGCCAAAAAATGATCAAGCGTTATTTTTTGTGCCGAAAAAAACTTGAAATTGATGGTCCAGATTGTTTAAATTATTACTGGCATGACTTTAGAAATAAAAAAATTTTTTTTCAAGAAGGTTGCATTGAAGAAGCGGAGTCATGGGTATGGACTGCGTTTATTGAAGAGATTAAAACTCAAATTGCATTTATTTCTGGAAAAATGAAGAAATTAATTACCAAAATGATTTGGCAGGGTTCCTTTTGCCGTTTTTTACGATGTTGGAAGAATAAATAATCATTTCTCAGCAGAAAAACGCGCCGATTCATGCTACATGGGCTCCAAAACAATGGTTTTAGGATTTTGGAATCAAAATTTTAGATTGGTCAGCCCTTAGTCTGGATGTTAATTCGATAGAAAATTGGTGGAGAATTATGACAAGAGAAGTCTATGACTATTTGAAGCCAGAAATCCAAAATATTGACGAGCTCAAAGAAAGTATTAGCACAAGCTTGGGAAAACATACCAGAGAGAACTTAAATTAATTTAGTAAGAAGTGTCCTTAAAGGACTCTTGGAGGGGATTAAGAAACATGGCATAAGTTGTCATTATTGAAAAGAATTTACTCATTAAAGAGTCAGAAAATGTTTGAGTTTATACATATTCACAGGTTGTTTTTGGTTATTTTGTATCAAATGAAGCAAATCCTAACAATATCATAAATTTTTTTATCAAAATTGTTACAAATCATGTAGGTAAACATTGAATAATATCTTTTGTGAGCAAAGTTAAAAAAAAAAAGGACTTAAATGAATTCAAATAGTACATTTTTCCCTTGAGTCTATACTTTTTCACAGCACTGTACGTCCAGAGTATTCTGCTCTACATAAATTACTATCTGTGTCGCCATATTCTTCAGATATATATTATCTTGAGGTCAGATGTGTCTATTTTACATTAAATAGGTTAAAGCGGATTCCATGAATTTTCGAAAATTTCGGATTTTGTTTTCTTTATGAATGCATCTGATTATTTTCCCTAATTTAACGACGACCTGCACATAAAAGCTTTTAGGCTTCATTATCATCCGCCTTTAAAATAACAGTAATGTGTGAGGAACCATTTCAATCAATTGTTATTCGTGAGTATTTTAATAGTCATTTTCATCACTAGTACCAAAAGTGGTTGTTTTCGGTGCGCGGTCGAGTTTAACGCGCGAGGCGTAGCCGAGCGCGGAAATTAGACCAAGCACCGAAAACACACTTTTGGTACGTGTTATGAACAATACTTTTCATTATACTGCTCATACATTAAAACCCTTTTATATTTCATTAATAACTTAAAGATACAGTAAAAGAAATTAAATTGACACCTTTTTTTATTTGAAAAAAAAAACATCTGTTTATTAACCTAAAATTTCTTCTTTCTAACCAGTAACGAAATCTGTTGTATTCGTTTTCATATAAAGCACGGGATTTAGGTGGAAGTAGTCCGTTTAAAGCTTCTTGGGCTTCTCCTAAAACATCTTCTGGTATATCCATGTTGTATTGCACTTTAAACACACTACTTATTTTTTTTTTTTTTTTTTTTTTTACGGCGCATCTACATCTAGGTCATTAGCGCCGACATCCAGGGTGCAGCGAGGAATTTTACCAGCGAGCCGTGGGATGATAAAATTCCTGCTGGAGGTTGGGAATCGAACCCACCATCTCCCGCTTATGAATCCAAGGCGCTAGCCATTAGACCACGGGAGACCCCCACACTACTTATTATAAGTAAACAAATATTAGAATGAATCACAGTATCTAAAAGTAACCTCCTTCAAACACATGTTTATTAGTAGCAGGTAAGGTTAGCGCACCAAAAAGATTTTTCGGGCCTAGGCCCGAAAAGTACTATTTTACGGACTCAAACCGAGTATTGAAAACACATGTTTTATGTTGCAGTATAATGAAAAATAAATTTTAATGGAACCCTGATCGTAATGTAGGAAAATAATTTTACGTCGCACGTTTTGTTTTAAAAAAAGGCTACAGCCTCCAAATCTTAACCGATTTTATTATATAAAAGCTAATAGAATTTATCAATCATATGACAATACAAACAAACAATTTAAAATTCATAATTTTAATAATAACATTTTATTAATTTATTGCATTTATTCACGTTTTATTTATAACTTTTTTTTTGCTAAGTATTATTTCATTTCTGAATAATTGTATTATGATAATTAAATATAAATAAATTTTTGATAAATATAACTGTGTTGTCTATGGTCATATATTTCTCATCGTAAACTTTATGGATTACACTCCATAAAAATAACAACAAGAATAAATGGATAAGCTATAAAGAATAATCAGTGCTGGCGGACAATAAAATCTCAAAGGAATCAGTTTATGACCAGGCAGTATTCGGCTGTACATTCTACGTCACTAGTGGATGGTCATTAAATTTTATGAATCTTTCTCTCGCATATATGTGAACTCACATTCTGTGGTATTGCTCACACAGGCGATGCGCAGTGGGGCCAAACGAAATTTCCTGTTTTAAAAAATGGTTACAGCCTCTAAATCTTAACAGATTACAATGCATTATTTTTTTTTACTTGAAGGCTAATAAAATTAAGAATAACTTCGTCTAGCCATATTTCTGTTTTACCTACCTGTTTATTAAATTACGTGTAAATATTTCACGAACTTTTACAGTTGAACAAAAAATAATATTTTATTTTTCATCTAATTTAATATCAGCACTCATATCGTTCAAAATTAACATTAAAATCCTGATTAGACTTGAAAAAGGAATACTGACACATCATCAAAATGTAAATTTATATTAATTTAACAATCGGGTTAATTGAAATAATGTGATTTTTGATTGATTACAAAGTAGATTTTGATTTTTTCCCTGTCTGAATGTTTTGAACACCAGAAAACTTATTCTGATACAAATTCGTACAATATGCGTGTAGGGGTCCCCCCGCGGTCTAGTGGCTAACGCCTTAGAATCCATGCGGGAGATGGTAGGTTCGAGTCCCACCGGTGGCAGGTATTTTCTCATCTCACGGCTTGTTAAATAATTTTTTAGCTGCGGTTTGGATGCCAGCACTAAAGGCCAGATTCAACTTTTACGTAAAATTCACTTATCATTAAATGTCAATTTTGCCAATAATAAATTTCAGTTATTTTTTAAATATCACGAAAATAAACATGATATTACTTTTATGTATTCGATGTTTTTTTTTCACTCTAAGAAATATAATTACATCATGAAATTGAGAGATAATCTTAGTTTTGTGTATACCATTAAAAAGCTGATCAAATTCTACAACTTTTTTAATAATCGGCAGTCTGCAGGATTATTTTAGGAAGAGTAGTGATTTTCGAAATTTTGTCACTAACCAGAAGCTTCTATTAATTTCTACTTTTTGAATCGATATTACAGTTTGAATGAAATTACTGTGAAAATTGAATGTGTATTAGCCTTAAAGCATATTTAATGCTGATGTAAAAAATGTAATGAATCTTCGAAATAAAATGCGTACAAGCAGAGCAAATTCGAGTTGTACTTAAATAAAAACAGAGTTTTTGCTAAAGAACTTTTAGATGGCCATATTTCTGGAACGGAGTGAGATAAAAATGTGTGATTGGTGTTCTTGAACTAAATTTTCTGTCTAATCTCACCCCCTGGAATATTGTCATTAATTTGCGATACACCATGTATGAAAATATGAACCACCGTGATAATCGAGATCCGTGGTTTCTGGAACGAAATTTTCACTTTGCACTTCCTCATGAGGTCAAATTCACTAGCGAGTCCACTCTGGATGGCTGAAGGTAAAACCTGCTGATATTATTATTTGCTGACGCATCGTCCCGAATACAAGATACATTAATATATTCTGCAACTCTGAAGTACGGAAATATACACACCGTGACCCAGGCTGCGTGGTGCATTCAAGATCGATTGTCGGAAAGCGGGTGGGTTGAGGGTGGGGGAGTTCACGAAAAGAATTTGACGTGCACATTTAAACTGTTGCTAAAAACAAAATACAAACTATCTAAAAAAAATATACTTAGAACTGATACTAGACAAACATTTGGCTTTGAAACCACACATAACACAGAAAACACAGGAACTAAATATATGTTTTAGACTTTTATCATGCTAATTGGTCAAACGCTCAAAACTTTTATTTACTAACAAACGACTTATGTACAATACCATACTCCGACCAATATGGACTTATGGACTAAAACTCTAGGGTTTTCCAATTCCTAGAGAATACAAACAACGCAATCCAAAATCCTTCGAAAAATATCCAATTCCCCTTACTATGTCTCGAACCTAACCCTGCATAATGACTTCAATATCCCTTTATCCAATCCCTGGCCAAATCAGTCTATCAGAAGTCCCATTCCAATCTCCCTGGCCATCCAAATCCTTTGATAAACTCTCTATCCTCCTTCCATAATCCACAAAATCCTCATAGGAGACTGAAGCGGCGCACAGTGTCCAACGACATTTCGTGTTTCTAAAAGACTACAGGCACTAAATCTCAACGATTTCGATGCAATTTTTTAAAAAATGAAAGCTAATACAATTTAAAAAACAACTTGTAAATAATTCAAGAACTTTCACAATTGAACATAAAATAATATTTTATTTTTAATCTAACTTAAATAAGCCCTGATATATAAGCCATGAAACATTGAAATGCTGATTAGACTTGAACAAAATTTGACTGAAATCTTCAAAACGTAAATTTATCATTATTCAACTATGAGATTAATTGAAATATGATTTTTTCTAAGTTTAATTTCAACAATATCCGTGCTGATATTAAGTTAGATAAAAATTAAAATATTATTTTATACTCTATTGTAAAAGTTCATGAATTATTTACACGTTATTTAATAAACAGGGCATGGAGCTTACAGCCTGCGTTGTGGCTCCTCAAATAAATAAATAATAAACAGGGGAAAAAACAAAATTCGGGCTCGACAAAGTTGTTCTAAATTGTATTAACTTTCATTTTGAAAAAAGTTCATTGAAATCTGTTAAGATTTGGAGGCTGTAGCCTTTTTTGATACAGGAAATTTCGTTTGGCCCCGCTGTGCGGGGGTGGCTAAGAGATAATTTCCTTTAACGTGCCATCCGCAGAGCACAAGATGTATTATATTTCGTTTGGCCCCGCTGTGCGGGGGTGGCTAAGAGACAATTTCCTTTAACATGCCATCTGCAGAGCACAAGATGTATTATATTTCGTTTGGCCCCGCTGTGCGGCGGTGGCTAAGAGATAATTTCCTTTAACATGCCATCTGTAGAGCACAAGATGTATTATATTTCGTTTGGCCCCGCTGTGCGGCGGTGGCTAAGAGACAATTTCCTTTAACATGCCATCTGCAGAACACAAGATGTATTATATTTCGTTTGGCCCCGCTGTGCGGGGGTGGCTAAGAGACAATTTCCTTTAACATGCCATCTGCAGAGCACAAGATGTATTATATTTCGTTTGGCCCCGCCGTGCGGGGGTGGCTAAGAGATAATTTCCTTTAACATGCCATCTGCAGAGCACAAGATGTATTATATTTCGTTTGGCCCCGCCGTGCGGGGGTGGCTAAGAGACAATTTCCTTTAACATGCCATCTGCAGAGCACAAGATGTATTATATGTTGATTTAAATTTTTATACTTGTTTTAATTTTCTTTTAAAATGTATTAGTTATGAAATTGTACATATTCCCATCATGCCTTATAAATTCATAGTATGAAATACAGCAATATTACTGGAAATATGTATAACATATTGTTGTATATAACAAAAAAAAAATACTAACAACGAATTTGATATACACAACTTTTGCAATAGTTTATTTATATATATTTTTTATTTCTTTTTTATTGTTTATTATTTTATTTATTTAGAGGTCACAACAACAAAAATAGTAACGTTCAGCATAATAATTAAAAATGAAATAAATACATGTTTATTTTATTTTATTTTCAATTTTTATGATGAACTTTATTATTTTATAAAATATCTTCCCAATTATTCATTGTTTTTTGTTTATATTTGTAAGTAACTTTCATATGGTGCTGTATAATTGTTAGCTTTGTTCGCACATGGACTTAAAGAGCATATCACCTCGTTGTGACCTCCCTATAAAAAAAAAAAAAAAAAAAAAAAAAAAAAAAAAAAAAAAAAAAAAAAAAAAAAAAAAAAAAAAAAATATAGATATAGATCAAATTTTTTGTTAGTCTTTCTCCCTCATAAATTCTCTCATTCCCTTTCTCTATGTATATTTAACACAATATTTTTTTTTCAACTCGTATATAATTAACATGATTCAATTCCTGAATTAACGAATAATACTTGCAGGATATGTCCAAAATACCTCATTTTTGTAAGAAATCACCCTTTAGTGACCCGCGAAAAAAAAAAAAAAAAAAAAAAAAATGCGGGCTATCAGAGAAACTGTCTTGCTTTAGTCAATGTCATTCCTGCCAAGGCGACACTTTATTAAATTTATGTCCTCCCTCCCCCCTTGCTTCCGGAGTCGGGTCCAACTCTGGTCCAACCACTCCTCCCCCTTCACCTCCCCACACCCCCTTCTCCACTCTTCTTCCGAAATTCCTAAAGGAATACTTTAGGGCGGGGCAGGAAATTCCCAAGACACTTTAACTGGAAGATCCGATTTTTCATCTTGATTCCACCCTCGATTTGCCACCCTTTATACAACAGTATTCCTCTCCGCTACATTCAGTCCTGCTAAGATTTTCTTTCCGCCCTGTAAGATTTATAAGTCTTTTATTGTGATGAAAAATATTAATAATCTCACGTTCCAAGGTACATGAAACGTAATATTCGTTTATTTCCAGTACTTTATGTCTGCTGGTAGGGTGAATATTATAAAAGCCCGAATCGCAGGAACTGCGTCCTCTTAGTGCGGTTCCGTTCATATTCCTAATGCCATTAGTAAAGGAATAGATGCATTTATTAGTAGGCTTTCATATTTTGTTATTAAATATCAAAGAAAAGGAATTTGAAGGCACCAAAACAGGAAGCTGACAGTATCCTTGTCAGAATATAACAATGTTATATGGTGAGGAAATGACTCCCCTCCATCTCACCTTTCGCTCTAGGGAAACACTATTACTCAGAAGTTCCTCGTTTTCTTGCCTTCTTATACTAAAATACTAATTTTCCTGATAAACGGAAATAAAATAAAGAAAAAACAACCAACTAAAGTGTGAGTAAAAAAAGACAAAAACTCGTTCAAAAGCACTTTCTTTTTTTTTTTTTTAACGACTTATTTCTCCGAATGACATCCCTTGAAAATAGCTTAAGTACTTTTTTTGAAGAGAATTTAGTAAGCTTTACGATATCCTGACCGTTTTTGAGATATTCACAAACTTATACGAAGATCCCCCTAACTCCATACGTAAAAGAAATATTAACATCTTAGTTCTGATAAATTTTAAACGTGTACAAATTATTTCAATTGAGTCCAACGATTTTAAGTACCCGCCAAAAAAAAATTAGTTACAAAACATTTGCTACACTTTACTCAAAAAAAGTTTACAGATAGGTCGCCTTTAAATGGTTTCATTCGTTTTCCTATGTTAAAAAACCTATAAAACGAGTCGCTGCAAGCTTATGAACTCGAAAAGGTAATTGTTACGATTTTTTCGCACGAATTTCGCCCCAAAAACCATGTTCCCTTAAATAGATTTTGCTAGTTAACGAACTTGACCTTTCAAATCAGCCGAAGATTTTTGTACTAAATTTAATCAAAATCGGACCAATTTTGAGCCTGTGAGAAACGTATATACAAATTTGAAAACCCGTTATTTTCATGATCTATACGTTCTGAAACCTAAAATGATCAGGTTGGCACTTCATCCCTGTAGGGGCGGGTTTCCTCCCTATGGAGGGAGGGAGGAACCTTGCTAAAAAAAAGGAAATAATATCTTTTAAAAAATACTTTATTTAGTGCATATAATATTTGTTATACGTTACATCTTCAGTCCTCTACTTGTTGTCACAATAGTTAAACTTTGTAAATAAACAGGAAACGAGTGGTGGCCCTTGCTCGGTTTAGGATAGGCCACAAAATATTCACTTATTCCTATCCGATTCGAGGAACGAAGCACCAGGGTGCCCAGCTTGTGGTGTCATAATTTCAATCAAACATATCGCACTTGTGTATATATCTTTATCAACCATCAAAACTGTATGTACCTAGCTTCAGAGCTTCTACACCAGAAGGCACTTGTGTCACTCTTCCTGTCTTAATCCTAAGGCCCCTAGATAGCTATGACTGTGAAAGACATGGTAAATATCTCTTTATCAACCATCAAAACTGTATGTACCTAGCTTCAGAGCTTCTACACCAGAAGGCACTTGTGTCACTCTTCCTGTCTTAATCCTAAGGCCCCTAGATAGCTATGACTGTGAAAGACATGGTAAATATCTCTATATCAACCATCAAAACTGTATGTACCTAGCTTCAGAGCTTCTACACCAGAAGGCACTTGTGTCACTCTTCCTGTCTTAATCCTAAGGCCCCTAGATAGCTATGACTGTGAAAGACATGGTAAATATCTCTTTATCAACCATCAAAACTGTATGTACCTAGCTTCAGAGCTTCTACACCAGAAGGCACTTGTGTCACTCTTCCTGTCTTAATCCTAAGGCCCCTAGATAGCTATGACTGTGAAAGACATGGTAAATATCTCTTTATCAACCATCAAAACTGTATGTACCTAGCTTCAGAGCTTGTACACCAGAAGGCACTTGTGTCACTCTTCCTGTCTTAATCCTAAGGCCCCTACATAGCTATGACTGTGAAAGACATGGTAAATATCTCTTTATCAACCATCAAAACTGTATGTACCTAGCTTCAGAGCTTGTACACCAGAAGGCACTTGTGTCACTCTTCCTGTCTTAATCCTAAGGCCCCTACATAGCTATGACTGTGAAAGACATGGTAAATATCTCTTTATCAACCATCAAAACTGTATGTACCTAGCTTCAGAGCTTGTACACCAGAAGGCACTTGTGTCACTCTTCCTGTCTTAATCCTAAGGCCCCTACATAGCTATGACTGTGAAAGACATGGTAAATATCTCTTTATCAACCATCAAAACTGTATGTACCTAGCTTCAGAGCTTGTACACCAGAAGGCACTTGTGTCACTCTTCCTGTCTTAATCCTAAGGCCCCTACATAGCTATGACTGTGAAAGACATAGTAAATATCTCTTTATCAACCATCAAAACTGTATTAACCATTATAACCATTATTAGTAACCATTACTGGCAATTCCAGAGCTGTCTAAATATGTTTAATGATTATGATAAGCTCATGTGAGTAAATTGTCTCGGGGCCACAGTCTTTTAAGCAGCCTGGGAGGATTGTCTGGGTGGGATTGGGAAGATAAGAATAGACCTTCAGGATTAGGATGGTAAGACAATTATAATTAATAAATAAAAAAAAAAACACAAATCAGTCGAATGGATTTGAAAATATATACACGTATAAAGTAATCAGTGTTATAAAGTTCAGGATGTCAATCCAAAAATAACTCAGGTCCAATTTCCATGTCGTCCAAAGTTGAAATAAAAACTATATTTGTAAAATGGAAGCGAGGGCTGAAGGTATTGTTAAAAGAAGCTCTTGATGAACAGCAAGCTCAATAATGGATAATGAAAATATTAATACAAATAGAAAATAAAATCACTCCATAGATTGAAGGGAGTGAGCAATTATTGCCGAATTATTTTAGTAAAATTAATTTTGTCTCTACTAATTAAGCAGTAATTAATATTATACGTATTTCGCTAAATTGCAAATTAGTATTTTTAGAATATAGAAACTAGGGCATATGAGATAGGATTAATACAAAAATTAGAATATAAAAATAGAAAATAATATAAAAATAGAAAAAGTATGCGGCCTCGATTTAAAAAAAACATATAAAAAAATAGGTAATGAAATTGTGGCAAAATGAATGGTTAAACATGGAAACCAAACTAAAAAACATAAAAGGGACAGTAACTGTTTGGAAAACCTCTGAAAGGTTGAGCAGAAGAGAGGAAGTGGTATTGGCTAGGATACGGATTGGCCATACCAAAATAACACATACCTACTATCTGAAAGGACTTTACCCTCCCACCTGTAAACTCTGCCATGAGGAATTAACTGTTCAGCATTTCCTGACACAATGCAAGGGATACAACCAACAACGGCAACATAATAACATCTCAGGCAGTATGGATGAAATCTTATCAGATGAAGAAAGGACAGTACAAAAAGTATTAAAATTTATTAAAGACATCGGCCTATACCATCAAATATAAAACTAGAGAACTTCCAATGACTCACATAATTAGAGCCAGTATATATCAAACAAATAAACATAATACAAAAATTAAATTATATCCAATCATGATTGGTATACAGATTTATATATATGTAGATAATGTTTACCGATATTCAGAACGGGTTACAATCTCAGATGTCACTTTACAAACGAATGTATAGGTTACACTTTTTGAGAACGATTCAACAAATCTTTATCTATCTACTGGATATCAAAAGGTCTGACACGTAGGAGTTGCGTCATCTTAAAATATTCCGTTGTTACCTGGAATAGAAAGAGATAATATTTTGTTATGATATTTCAATTTGACAAATTTAAATACAATCTGCAAATACACTTTGAACAAGAGATGGGCATAATTTTATTTATAAATAAAAATACGAATTTATTCGTACTTCATGTATTTGTGAATACGAATATAAATAAATTCGTACTTCATATATTTGTGAATACGAATATATAAATACAAATACAATTTTATTCGCAAATTTTCCTGCGAATACAAATAAATTCATAGAAAAAAACAGAAAAAAATAATCACAAAAAATGTGAATATTCGCAAAAAATCAAGTAATTACAAGAAAAATCACATTAAAATATATGAATACAAATTTATTTACATTATAATTTGTGAATACAAATTTATTCACAATAAAATTCGCAAATAAATTATGAATTTCTTCTTATTAAGATGATAATTCGAATGTTATTGAAGGTGATTTTTTCCGGTATGGACCGGCAGAGATAGAGATGGGAAACTATGTCCCTGCATCGTGGCTGGTGGTGCCGCGGCGGGGTAAAAAAAAAATGAATCTAGGCGCTAATAACCAACCTAGACTTTAAGCCCATTCAAAAAAAAAATGTAATATCATCTTATTGTTAATTCAAATAAATTCATAATTTATTTGCAATTTTTTTTGTGAATAAATTTCTATTCACAAATTATAATGTGAATAAATTTGTATTCGTATATTTTAACGTGATTTTTTTTTAGTTCACTTGATTTTTGTAAATATTCACATTTTTTGTGATTATTTACAATTTTTTCTGTGAATTTATTTGTATTCGCAGAAAAATTTGCGAATAAAATTGTATTTGTATTTTTATATTCGTATTCACAAATATATGAAGTACGAATTTATTTATATTCGTATTCACAAATACATGAAGTACGAATAAATTCGTATTTGTATTTATAAATAAAATTATGCCCGTCTCTGGCTAAAACTCTTCCAAGATCTAAATTGTTAGTATTCCATACACCGGAAATGGTCTCAGCCCCCCCCGAAATTTTCCCAGCCCCCTCCGAAATTATTTTCTATATACGCCCATGAACACATTACAGGACGTTTTCGGAGAAGACCAACAAACAATTAAACAATTACTCACTCAATCAGACAAATCAACCTTTACAAACACAAATAGAAGACCGAACTGCCAATGACCCATTAGGGTAGACGCAGAATAATTAAAAAAAAACTCGAATACTAAAATAATAATTTTAATACTATTATTCACGTAATTATTTTTAATTATTAAAAACTATTATTTAGTTTATTTTTTTTAATAATTTAATACTATTATTTAGTAATTATTTTTAATAATTAAAAAAAAAAACTCAGGGCTAATGACCCAGTTAGGCAGAGGGCCCACAAAAATCAGTGATTAGTTGGGATTCAGCGCTCATGAAAAAAAAAAAAAAATTAAGAGTGAGGAACACATTATCCTATGCTGAATTGCCCCTCCCTTAACAAAAATACTATTTAAATAAATTCAAGTGCCTTTTTTTTTTGAATTTCAGATGAGGAATACATGCAAATGAAAACGTATTTTTACCGAGAACTACTTGACGCATCGAAACGTCGTTTGCACGGTTCTTCCTTGTTTTGTTAGTAAATTTTAAAAATATAATGAAAAATATAGGTAAAGAGGAAACCCTTCCCTTCAAAGCCCCATTTGAGCCCTTAGAAGTGTTATCTTCTCATTTCCAAGGGCACCATTTTATAGACCTCAAAAAGAACTGCAACATTGCCCCTTTGAAAAATGTTGATATCTCAAACCATTTAGTAGTTATTTCTGTTGTGACTCGCTTATCTGGGCCACCCTGTATATATATATATATATATATATATATATATATATATATACACATATGATCCGTACAATAAAGTCCTTGGTAGTGAGTGTATGCACTCATGTTAAGGAAATGATATAACAAATTTATAAAATTTTTAAATGAGACCCTTAAAACGAGGAAGGAACTATGTGACATAACCCTACAGAAGTTTGCCCCTTGGAAGAAGAAACAGGACGAGTCCAGAACATGTGTTTCTCCACCCTCCATATGGTTTATACATTTGTTGCCGCCCCCTTCTTCAGACAACACTCTAGTCTTGCTTCTGGAACAAACTTCTTCAATAAAGTATAAATAATTGTCCCCTACGTGCCGAGTTCTACAGCACACAGTCACGACATACGAGTAGCACCACTAGGCCCAAATCGCCTTTTTTTAGCTTTAGGTAGTTAAGAATCATTTTCATCTCGTTAGGAACAAGAGTTAGGTAATAAATCAGCGTGATTCCTTTATAATTTTGTGAAAAGTAATAATCCATGATTACGCTATTTCATTTTCACTTTCGAGAGAAAATCAAGGCTATTAGCGCGGTTCCTCCCTCCCCCATAGGGTGGAACCCCGCTTATAAGGTTGATACAATGAAACAATCCGAAAGTGCCGACTAGAAAATTTCGCGTTTCAGAACCCCTAGAGACCGAAAATAACGGTGGTTGAAATTTGTATATATATATATATATATATATATTTGTCTGTTCGCTCATTTCTGGCTTCCCTAATGGTCCGATTGTGATGAAATTTGGTACAAAAATCCGTCGTCCAATTTAAAAGGTCAAGTTCGTTAACCAGCAGAATCCGCCCACTGGAAGATGGCGTTTGGGGCGAAATTCGCGCAAAAAAATCGTAACGCTTACGTTTTTTGAGTTCATAAGCTCGTAAGTGCTCGTTTTATAGGCTTCTTGGGCTAGGAAAACGAATGAAACCATTTTCGAGGCGATAGCTTTAACCGTTTTCGAGAAAACTGGAAAGATAGTTTTTGAATACCGTTTTTGGTTTGGGTACCTAGAATCATGGGATTCAGTTGAAACATTTTCTGCATGTTCTACTTTCATTAAAACTAATATGTTGAAATTTTTGTTACGTTTGGAGTTTAGGAAGGGTTAGAATAAAATATTTTATTAACAGACATAAAAAGTTTTGGTAACTTTGTATACTTTCCTTAATATCTCGAAAGAGGTTGAGAATCTTGGTAAACGGAAGATGACCATTAGAAAGCTCACTAAATGCTCTACAAAAATGGTTCTAATAAAAGTTTTGATTAGGCGATGTCAATCGGAGAAATAAGAGCTTAAAACTTTAAAGTAATTGATTTCGCTTATTCGAACTGTTCTTTTTGTCTGTTTTTTATTCCTTGTTATTTTTTAATTGCTTATTGTTGGATAATGTATTTGAAAATAAAACAAGTTAAGAAAAATAGGAAAAACAATTTATTTTTATTATAATATCAGGTTCTTTTCTATATCTATATATATATATATATATATATATCTATATATATATATATAAATCACGAGTCTGTCTGTTTGTTCCTTATACAAATCTACACCGTTTGACAGATTTTGACCAAACTTGGCACACAGGTAGGTCAAATTTCAAAATGTCAAAAGGTTTGTTCAAGAAAAATTGGCTACACTGAACCATTCAGATTCTGACGGCCATTTTGAACAATGTCTCAAATTTATTTGTTGATGTTCTTGATAATTAGAATAACTCGAACTCATTGATAACTTTACATCATTATATCGTCGATGCGAATGCAAAGTATCGAATGTGAAAAGTTGTTGGTATCTTCTAGAAGACTTAATATATATTTTATCCTGTGATATATTTTAATTAGGCTTAATGCACATTCGTTAGTTTCGTTATCATTAATTGATAATTATTTTTCTTTTAATTTTTGAGAGTTTGCCATAACGTACATAAGTCCAAATGCAACCACAAAAATTGAAAATGAAAAATGCGTTTTTTCACATTCGATACTTTGCATTTGTATCGATGATATAATCATGTAATGCAGTTTATTTCAATTTTATATCGACAGTCACTGTCTAACTAAGGAGCGCTGGCCTTTCTTTGATAAGAGCTATCTACTCGCAGGCTGTGGTGCTGGCCTCTGTCGGCTGTTTTATGAATTGCTGTGGTGCTAGCCTCTGCCGGCTGCATTATGAATTACTAGACAGATATAAACAAATTCACACCGTTTGCCCGTTTTTGACGTAACTGGGTTTGATACGGGGAGAGTTATCGGCAGATAGTAGATGTAGCATGGCACGCTGGGAAACAGCTAGTATATTTATAAAAATCACGTGTCTGTTTGCCTGTTTATCTGTTTGTTCCTTATACAAGTCCACAACGATTGACCGATTATGACCAAACTTGGCACACAGGTAGATCTTGATCCGGGAAGTCTCCTAGGCTAGGCCAAAAACGTCTACCGGCTGTCTGTCTGTTTGTTTGTTCCTTACACAAATCTAAACCGGTCGACCGATTTGACCAAACTTTGCACACAAAGTCCAATCCCAAGTCCCAAGTGGGATCTTGATCCGGGGAGTGTCGTAGGCTAAGTCAAAAATAATTTACCAGCTGTCTGTCTGTATTAAAGATTAACTTGTGTAATTGTACAAAGATATTATGCTAATAGATTTAAACAAAATTTCTGAGATATAAGCGATGGAAAATTGAAATTTATAGGAGTCACCCAGTCACTCACTCATCAAAATTATTAGGCGCTTCCCAAGAAGCTAGGGACTTGAATTTTTGCAGGATTTTAGACATTAGAGTGTTATTAAAGCCAAAAATCGAATCACGAAAGTGGCTATTAGGCCTAGGGCACGCCAGCCCGCTGTCATGACATTGGCTATTAGGCCTTAGGGCGTGCCAGCCTGATGTCACGAAAATGGCTATTAGGCCTTAGGGTATGCCAGCCCGCTGTCATGAGAGTGGCTAGTAGGCGTTAGGGAATGCCAGCCTTATGTCACGAAAGTGGCTATTAGGCCTTAGGGCATGCCTCCCGCTGCCATGAAAGTGGCTATGAGGCCTTACGGCATATCAGCCCGCTGTCATGAAACTGGCTATTTGGCCTTAGGGCATGCCAGCCTGATGTCACAAAAGTGGCTATTAGACCTTAGGTGACCCGTTGTCACGAATGTCAGTCTCAAATGAGTTAATAATTACATCATTTACACTACTTTATTTTTTTTTTTACGGCGCTTCGACAACTAGGCCATTAGCGCCGAAATCCAGGGTGCAGCGAGGAATTTTCTCAACGAGCTGTGAGATGAGGAAATTCCTGCCGCCGGTGGGGATCGATCCCACCATCTCCCGCTTATGAATCTAAGGCGCAAGCCACTAGATCACGGGAGACCCCCTACACCACGTTATGTTTTCAAAACTCTTAGCCTTTGTTGGGCATTCTAAATGTTTGCCTCTTTGAGGAGGGTAATAATAAACGTTTAATTTTTAAATATATGAATCCAATAAAAAAAAAAAAAAAAGAACTAAATTTGCATCAAACTAAAAACTATGATTATAATGTAGACTACCACTATCTCATTAAGTAAACCTCAAAGCTGATAAGACAAGTGGCTTTGAAGTGATAACAACTAAAGGGGGGAGGGGGAGGGGAATGATTATTCAAATCGGCCTTTACCATCAGAATTAATCTGCTAATGGGCAGAGGAAGCTAACACTAAACCATCTAGATAGAGGCCTTGGCTTACGGGAGAAGGCGATCCAAGACAGCTAAGGGGTTGGGTGAAGGGGTGAGAGGCAGGCCTAATGCTCAGGCTTTCTGATAACATTTGGTTTGGGTCCAAGTCTTCCTTTCTTATTGATGGTAAGGATTTCTCCAGCCTGGCTCCAGCCAGGGTAAACACTCCATTGTCGGGACGCTGGAACGTCTTAAGCCGCCTTTTCCTCCGAGTAATATTTCTAGTCAACAATACTTTCCGAATAGAAATGTCATCTGAAATAATAAACTGTGCTTTTTATTTTTTTGTGATATGCGCACAGTATTACAATGTCTGCTAAATATTAAATATAACTACCAGAAAACTAGCATTTATTATATTTACAATATTTACTGCTATTGTTATTGATTTTCATAATTATTTGTCTCTAGTTAAAAAATATATGTATTTTAGAAATAATGTTTTTATCCTAATCAGGGAATAGTTGGGATTTGGCTAGGTAAACATCAATACAATTTTTTTACAAGGACGTTCCGGCTACTCTTTGGTAGCCTTCGTCAGATAAATGGCAAAAAAAAATAGGAGTAGAATATTTTCCAAACAAACTCTCCAATATTTTCCTCAAACTCTCTAATAATTTCCACAAACCGGGCGATATTAGAGTCGTTTATTTGATCCGGAAGTGCAGACGACGTTGTCGGTAGCATGGTTGACTTCTGGTCGGCTATTTTCGGAAACTGAGGGTTTCGTAATAGCCATCCAGGACCAAGTAATTGCAACACGGTCCTACCGACGACACGTTTTAAAATATATTAGTATTTCATACAAGTGCAGATTATGTAACAAGGCGTATGAGTCGATTCAACACGTGACCGCAGGCTGCGAAATTCTTGCGGGATCTGATTACCTTCAGAGACACAACAATGTTGCCAAGATATACCATCAAGCAATTGCAGAAAGGTTCGGCATTATGGAAACTACGGTACCGTATTGTCGCTACGTCCCACAAAGTCTTCTAGAAAATTATAGAATTAAAATCTACTGGGACGAAGCTATGATTACGGACCGAACTGTTCACCATAATAAACCAGATATTCTTATCATCGACAAGCATAATAAGACTGCTGATATAATTGATATCTCAGTGCCGAATTATGAGAATATCCGGAAAGCATATGCCGAAAAGCTGCGAAAATATCAAGACTTGGCCATTGAGTTAAAAGATCTCTATAAATTAGATTCCGCTAGAGTTACTGCAGTTATCATTTCGACCAATGGTTTTACACCGAATACTACAGTCAGTCCCACCAAATATCTGAAATTGTCATAGGAACACCTAATACTATCCCAGCAAGCAGTTCTACTTGACACAGCTAGAATCGTCAGAAAATGTCTTAATGCCCATAATTAAAAAAAGAATATATGTATATTTTTTAAAAATAAAAATAATTCTTTTTACTGGTTGGAACTATCCCCCAGTAAAAATATTCTCCAGTAATCTGAGAGACCCCACCCCCATATAATATTTATTTGTGATTGAACATTGTTCTTACAAATATGGTCGGGGTAAGTATATACAGATCATTGTACGTAAATTAGAGTAGACTCTTATAAAAAATAAAATAAAGTAAACTTTTATAATATAAATTAATAAAGAACTGATTGTTCGGTTCAGCCACTATTCATTGCGGTTGCCTCTTTTCTTCAGTATATTCTCCAGGTAAATGCAACGCGTAGCCGTCCCAACCTCCTTGACTAATTAGATATTCAAAGCAGCAGGGCTGGAAAAATGTTTTACCTTCAAAATGTGAGCAAGAAGAATTGTCATCATCGTATTTTAGAATGGTTTCATAAAGTACAAGTATTGAAGATGGTATACACAAGAGTGATTTTAAAAATATAATGATGCTAGAAATTGAAATTTATTATTTATTATGTTTTTAATAATTCATTAATTGCTATTTGTACCGACTCTTTAAGTTCTTTGCTCTCCATGCGAAACATTTTCAGTACACATCCCATTATAAAAAACATATTCTCACAAATATACATATTACAGAACAATAACAAACACATTATATTTATATGGCTACCAGGACATGAGGACATTAAACTCAGTACAGCTGTAGACCTACAAGCGAAACTAGCGACGAAAAGACCTACGCTTGACTTGAAAACTGTGACTTCATCGGACTTATACAAAACATTACAAACTAACATACTGTACGAGTGGGACAGTGAGTTGCGAAAAACTGATGCCAAGTTGAGGGAAATTAAAAATACAACGAAGGCCTGGACAAATGAATACTTCTCTCGTCGGGACGAAGTCATCCTGTCCAGGCTTCGTATTGGACACACCTTACTTACCCATTCCTACCTACTAGACAGAAAGGACAGACCAACTTGTAGATATTGTAACGAGACTCTGACCGTTAAACATATACTTACCAACTGCAGACAGCGCAATAACTTGACCATACCTTATGACTTGCACGACATACTGACAGAAGGTAGCCCACACATTAGTGCACTACTCAGGTATCTAAAACACACAAAGTTATACTCCAAAATGTAAATAATTAAATTTTATCCCTTTGAATGTATATATTTATTTATGTTTTTTATTCTATATTTTTCTTTCCTTTGTTACAGTTATCATTTATTTCCTTAGTTTCTTTCTCATTTATTTATTTGTTGTATTTTTGTTCATGTTCTATTGGTAGGTACTAAGACATATTTCTCAGTTGACTGCTTTTAAAGAGTTTCTTGCCTAAGTTGCGGAACTCTATAATTAAATAAATAAAAAAATAATTCATTATTTTAAAACAAATGTACACTGCTCCGTGCATGATTAAAGAGATATTTGCACACATTATAAAGCGAACTTCTACTCGTAAGTGTTATTCGGGTTTAGTATCATTTTTGTTGAGTCCTTACAGAAAGGTCGTTAATAGACATTATCCCCATACAGGGGTATGTTGGAAACCGGATATTACCTTTATCTTTGGCTAACATAACAGGCGCTCTTAAGACAGCAAATAAGCATCATTTGTAACACTAAATGTCATTTAACATTGCCAGCGAAATATACCCTATAACGGGTTAATCCTTGAGTGGTTACCTGTATATTACTTTCATTACAGGTCACCTCGGGTCATTATGACTCGACCTTTTCTATATGCATTTTCTATATAAAAAATGGGATATAATAACTACTTTGTTTGCATGATTCATAATAAAATGTATTACCATGATGTTTGCATTGGTTTTGTTTCTCTTTTAATGCTTTTAAATGGAAATAATTGAATTTGAAATTTAGACTATGAAAACGCATATATTAAAGAAATACATCTATCCTTTTTTTTTTAAAAAATAAAATGCAAATTGATGAATTATTAAAATTAGATACAATTAAAACAAATGAATTTCATGTGAATTTTACACACACAATTATTACACTTAGTACAAAAATTGAAATATTTTGTGTCTTTCGTACTCGGGCACACAGAACACTTTTTCCTTTTATTTTCCCTACTGGTTGCTGCTTCTTGGACAATGTCATTAGCACAAAAACAATCCCCTGATCTTCTAAACAAGAATTGAGCCTTGTTTTCAATATCCTTGCTAGGGTTTGTCATACTGACCTGGCAATTAGATTTCGAAGAAGTTGATGCCCAAGGTCAAAACTATACGAAGGGTAATTAGCGCGGTTCCTCCCTCCCCCATAGGGAGGAACCCCGCTTATAAGGTTGATACAATGAAACAATCCGGAAGTGCCGACAAGAAAATTTCGCGTTTCAGAACCCCTAGAGACCGAAAATAACGGTGGTTCAAATTTGTATATATATATATATATATATATATATATATATATATTTGTCTGTTCGCTCTCTAGGTCGAAGACGAATGGTCCGATTTTGATGAAATTTGGTACAAAAATCAGTCGTCCAATATGAAAGGTCAAGTTCGTTAACCAGCAAAATCCGCCCACTGGAAGATGCAGTTTGGGGCGAAATTCGCGCAGAAAAAATCGTAACGCTTAGGTTTTTGAGTTCATAAGCTTGTAAGTACTCTTTTTATAGGCTTCTTGGGCTAGGAAAACGAATGAAACCATTTTCAAGGCGATAGCTTTAACCGTTTTCGAGAAAATTGGAAAAATAGTTTTTGAATACCGTTTTTGGTTTGGGTACTTAGAATCATGGGATTCAGTTGAAACATTTTCTGCATGTTCTACTTTCATTAAAACTAATATATTGAAATTTTGGTTACGTTTGGAGTTAAGGAAGGGTTAGAATAAAATATTTTATTAACAGACATAAAAAGTTTTGGTAACTTTGTATATTTTCCTTAATATCTCGAAAAAGGTTAAGAATTTGGTAAACCAAAGAATACCATTAGAAAGCTTACTAAATGCTCTACAAAAAAGGTTCTAATGAAAGTTTTGATTAGGCGATGTCAATCGGAGAAATAAGTGCTTAAAACATTAAAGTAATTGATTTTGCTTATTCGAACTGTTCTTTTTGTCTGTTTTTATTCCTTGTTATTTTTTAATTGCTTATAGTTGGATAATGTATTTTACAATAAAACAGATTAGGCAAAATAAGAAAAACAATTCATTGTTAGAAATATAGCTTGCCAAGAGAAAACGATTCGTTGACGTCTTTTGAATATTTTCAATTGCCTTTATGCTGTTGGTTTTTTTATTTTATTTTTTAATTGATTTTATCTGTAGAATTATTACTATAGTAAAAGAACACAGGAATGTGTGAAAATATTTGATATTTTCCAATTCATTGAAACGTATGAAATGAAGTATCGGTAGAAGAGGATTCTAGGGTCTTGCGGACCTGACCCCAGGTATAGCCATAAAACCCTTTGAACAAAGGCCGAGGAAAATATTATCTGTTTCTATTCTATGCTTTTCAAATGAGAATAGGGATATGAACAGGAACCGGGGTCTCCCGTGGTCTAATGGCTAGCGCCTTGGATTCATAAGCGGGAGATGGTGGGTTCGATTCCCAACCTCCGGCAGGAATTTTATCATCCCACGGCTCGCTGGTGAAATTCCTCGCTACACCCTGGATGTCGGCGCTAATGACCTAGATGTAGATGTGCCGTAAAAAAAAAAAAAAAAAAAAAAAAAAAAAAAAAAAAAAAAAAAAAAAAAACTGGAACCGCGCTAAGATGACGCAGTTCCTGCGAGTCGGACTTTTTTTTAAATTGATTTTTTTTTTGTATTTGATCTCCTTTAAAAGTATAACTTGATGCCCACAACATAAATCAAATGAAGAAATACATCAAGCGGTCATCTAATAGTTTTTTTTTTTTGTCAGTCTCATAATTACAGAGATACACAAGTGGTCAACTCGGGTCAAAACGGGCAAAAGAAAAGGAAAACCTAACAATAGCACTGCCAAGTATAAACTGGAGTAAAGTAGGGGAGGAAGTATGGGATAAGAAAAAGGCTCAAGCCTGTACTTGGAGGATTTGAGATTAATCTACAGGAAAGAAGAGTGTCTGGTCACTTTGACCCGACCTCATCACTCAAGGGTTAAAAACAAAATTAGTGTCAAAATGACAATATTTCACATATTTTATGACAACATATAATCTATGCAGCCCTCCATGAAAGCCTCACTGCATCTAGTGAAGTGCCCCTAATACTCAGCTTCATAAGAGACGCCTGAGAAGCCGAGCGTAGCTTAAGCCTTTGATCTAGTAAGGTCGTGCGGGCTTGCCAACCTGTTGCGCCGTGTTGACAGCGTCATGCCCTCTCTGACACCCCCTGTTGACCGTCACCCTCGCTCAACTCATGAACTATTCATTTCGAACTCCCCCTGCCCTTTAAACATTTACCCATGGTCCGATAAACATTTACCTCTCTTCGTTCACGTACATTTGAATATATTGACGTATAATAGATTTTAGTCTCCCGCAAGCCGATGTTTCGCGTAGATTTGGAAAGACTTTACGATTAGGTTACAATGATTTAGTAAACGTTTTTTTTTTTCAAAAATGTTGAACAATTCTTCTTTTTCTATTAAAAAATACGTCGAAAATTTCTTATAAAATCGTAATAATACAATGAATGAAAAATCCCTATCTACTTCACTAGCAAATATCCTTAGGATTCTGTAGTTAACATTTGAATTTTATCGGGTGAAAATTAAAAGCGCTAGAGTATCGCCCAATTTGAAAAACATGGTTTTGAGAAAATCGACATTAATGCTTATTGTATCGAAAAGAACATTTTTTTTTTATTTTGTAATAAATAAAGCAAAAATAAAAGTTGCAAGCTAGTGTTACCTCTTAATGGTTCTCCTAGTAGTAAAAACACTCCTAAAAACCCTAGGGTGAAGACAACAAAATATGTGCACTAAATCACGTAAAGGCAATGAATTCATAATAAGGACAATATAAAAAAAGTCAGATTGGCAGGAACTGCGACATCATAGCGGGTGTCCATTATTATGCGGCAAATTTTGGAAAGCTTAGAATTAAAACAGTAAATCATTAGTCCCGTGTTCAAAGTAAATTTTGCGGGGGTCAATATGGGGATTATTTTTCCGATCTCGCATTTGAGAACAATCTGGCCACGGGATGGCCTTTATTTGTCTGACATCCTGTACAGTACTGCACTCCAGAAACTGGCTTATTTTAGTAAAAGGCTTTGGTCCACTAATGTTCTCATTAAGATGTAATATAACTCGTCTATAATTAGACATTTGTGGAAAAAGATAAGGTATCAATATTATTTCAATGTTATTTGAAAAATACTGTAAAAATTTGTTTTTGTCAAAATATATCTATGAAAATAAATATCATGAATATTTTTTATTTTTAAGACCTTAACCACCTAAGATTTTCTTTTTTTAAATATATAATTACAATTAAATTCATGAATTAAAATATAAGAAATACCCTGTATAGAATTTTTCATTGAGAAAACACTTCCTATTTTCTAGATAAATGATTTTCCTAAAAATACTTTCTGTTTTCCCGTTTAAATGGCTAAACCTATAAGTATTTTTATAACTCTGAATCCTCAAGTTTCGAAACCTTACCTAGTTGGAAACCGGATATTACCTTTATCTTTGGCTAACATAACAGGCGCTCTTAAGACAGCAAATAAGCATCATTTGTAACACTAAATGTCATTTAACATTGCCAGCGAAATATACCCTATAACGGGTTAATCCTTGAGTGGTTACCTGTATATTACTTTCATTACAGGTCACCTCGGGTCATTATGACTCGACCTTTTCTATATGCATTTTCTATATAAAAAATGGGATATAATAACTACTTTGTTTGCATGATTCATAATAAAATGTATTACCATGATGTTTGCATTGGTTTTGTTTCTCTTTTAATGCTTTTAAATGGAAATAATTGAATTTGAAATTTAGACTATGAAAACGCATATATTAAAGAAATACATCTATCCTTTTTTTTTTAAAAAATAAAATGCAAATTGATGAATTATTAAAATTAGATACAATTAAAACAAATGAATTTCATGTGAATTTTACACACACAATTATTACACTTAGTACAAAAATTGAAATATTTTGTGTCTTTCGTACTCGGGCACACAGAACACTTTTTCCTTTTATTTTCCCTACTGGTTGCTGCTTCTTGGACAATGTCATTAGCACAAAAACAATCCCCTGATCTTCTAAACAAGAATTGAGCCTTGTTTTCAATATCCTTGCTAGGGTTTGTCATACTGACCTGGCAATTAGATTTCGAAGAAGTTGATGCCCAAGGTCAAAACTATACGAAGGGTAATTAGCGCGGTTCCTCCCTCCCCCATAGGGAGGAACCCCGCTTATAAGGTTGATACAATGAAACAATCCGGAAGTGCCGACAAGAAAATTTCGCGTTTCAGAACCCCTAGAGACCGAAAATAACGGTGGTTCAAATTTGTATATATATATATATATATATATATATATATATATATATATATATATATATATATATATATATATTTGTCTGTTCGCTCTCTAGGTCGAAGACGAATGGTCCGATTTTGATGAAATTTGGTACAAAAATCAGTCGTCCAATATGAAAGGTCAAGTTCGTTAACCAGCAAAATCCGCCCACTGGAAGATGCAGTTTGGGGCGAAATTCGCGCAGAAAAAATCGTAACGCTTAGGTTTTTGAGTTCATAAGCTTGTAAGTACTCTTTTTATAGGCTTCTTGGGCTAGGAAAACGAATGAAACCATTTTCAAGGCGATAGCTTTAACCGTTTTCGAGAAAATTGGAAAAATAGTTTTTGAATACCGTTTTTGGTTTGGGTACTTAGAATCATGGGATTCAGTTGAAACATTTTCTGCATGTTCTACTTTCATTAAAACTAATATATTGAAATTTTGGTTACGTTTGGAGTTAAGGAAGGGTTAGAATAAAATATTTTATTAACAGACATAAAAAGTTTTGGTAACTTTGTATATTTTCCTTAATATCTCGAAAAAGGTTAAGAATTTGGTAAACCAAAGAATACCATTAGAAAGCTTACTAAATGCTCTACAAAAAAGGTTCTAATGAAAGTTTTGATTAGGCGATGTCAATCGGAGAAATAAGTGCTTAAAACATTAAAGTAATTGATTTTGCTTATTCGAACTGTTCTTTTTGTCTGTTTTTATTCCTTGTTATTTTTTAATTGCTTATAGTTGGATAATGTATTTTACAATAAAACAGATTAGGCAAAATAAGAAAAACAATTCATTGTTAGAAATATAGCTTGCCAAGAGAAAACGATTCGTTGACGTCTTTTGAATATTTTCAATTGCCTTTATGCTGTTGGTTTTTTTATTTTATTTTTTAATTGATTTTATCTGTAGAATTATTACTATAGTAAAAGAACACAGGAATGTGTGAAAATATTTGATATTTTCCAATTCATTGAAACGTATGAAATGAAGTATCGGTAGAAGAGGATTCTAGGGTCTTGCGGACCTGACCCCAGGTATAGCCATAAAACCCTTTGAACAAAGGCCGAGGAAAATATTATCTGTTTCTATTCTATGCTTTTCAAATGAGAATAGGGATATGAACAGGAACCGGGGTCTCCCGTGGTCTAATGGCTAGCGCCTTGGATTCATAAGCGGGAGATGGTGGGTTCGATTCCCAACCTCCGGCAGGAATTTTATCATCCCACGGCTCGCTGGTGAAATTCCTCGCTACACCCTGGATGTCGGCGCTAATGACCTAGATGTAGATGTGCCGTAAAAAAAAAAAAAAAAAAAAAAAAAAAAAAACTGGAACCGCGCTAAGATGACGCAGTTCCTGCGAGTCGGACTTTTTTTTAAATTGATTTTTTTTTTGTATTTGATCTCCTTTAAAAGTATAACTTGATGCCCACAACATAAATCAAATGAAGAAATACATCAAGCGGTCATCTAATAGTTTTTTTTTTTTGTCAGTCTCATAATTACAGAGATACACAAGTGGTCAACTCGGGTCAAAACGGGCAAAAGAAAAGGAAAACCTAACAATAGCACTGCCAAGTATAAACTGGAGTAAAGTAGGGGAGGAAGTATGGGATAAGAAAAAGGCTCAAGCCTGTACTTGGAGGATTTGAGATTAATCTACAGGAAAGAAGAGTGTCTGGTCACTTTGACCCGACCTCATCACTCAAGGGTTAAAAACAAAATTAGTGTCAAAATGACAATATTTCACATATTTTATGACAACATATAATCTATGCAGCCCTCCATGAAAGCCTCACTGCATCTAGTGAAGTGCCCCTAATACTCAGCTTCATAAGAGACGCCTGAGAAGCCGAGCGTAGCTTAAGCCTTTGATCTAGTAAGGTCGTGCGGGCTTGCCAACCTGTTGCGCCGTGTTGACAGCGTCATGCCCTCTCTGACACCCCCTGTTGACCGTCACCCTCGCTCAACTCATGAACTATTCATTTCGAACTCCCCCTGCCCTTTAAACATTTACCCATGGTCCGATAAACATTTACCTCTCTTCGTTCACGTACATTTGAATATATTGACGTATAATAGATTTTAGTCTCCCGCAAGCCGATGTTTCGCGTAGATTTGGAAAGACTTTACGATTAGGTTACAATGATTTAGTAAACGTTTTTTTTTTTCAAAAATGTTGAACAATTCTTCTTTTTCTATTAAAAAATACGTCGAAAATTTCTTATAAAATCGTAATAATACAATGAATGAAAAATCCCTATCTACTTCACTAGCAAATATCCTTAGGATTCTGTAGTTAACATTTGAATTTTATCGGGTGAAAATTAAAAGCGCTAGAGTATCGCCCAATTTGAAAAACATGGTTTTGAGAAAATCGACATTAATGCTTATTGTATCGAAAAGAACATTTTTTTTTTATTTTGTAATAAATAAAGCAAAAATAAAAGTTGCAAGCTAGTGTTACCTCTTAATGGTTCTCCTAGTAGTAAAAACACTCCTAAAAACCCTAGGGTGAAGACAACAAAATATGTGCACTAAATCACGTAAAGGCAATGAATTCATAATAAGGACAATATAAAAAAAGTCAGATTGGCAGGAACTGCGACATCATAGCGGGTGTCCATTATTATGCGGCAAATTTTGGAAAGCTTAGAATTAAAACAGTAAATCATTAGTCCCGTGTTCAAAGTAAATTTTGCGGGGGTCAATATGGGGATTATTTTTCCGATCTCGCATTTGAGAACAATCTGGCCACGGGATGGCCTTTATTTGTCTGACATCCTGTACAGTACTGCACTCCAGAAACTGGCTTATTTTAGTAAAAGGCTTTGGTCCACTAATGTTCTCATTAAGATGTAATATAACTCGTCTATAATTAGACATTTGTGGAAAAAGATAAGGTATCAATATTATTTCAATGTTATTTGAAAAATACTGTAAAAATTTGTTTTTGTCAAAATATATCTATGAAAATAAATATCATGAATATTTTTTATTTTTAAGACCTTAACCACCTAAGATTTTCTTTTTTTAAATATATAATTACAATTAAATTCATGAATTAAAATATAAGAAATACCCTGTATAGAATTTTTCATTGAGAAAACACTTCCTATTTTCTAGATAAATGATTTTCCTAAAAATACTTTCTGTTTTCCCGTTTAAATGGCTAAACCTATAAGTATTTTTATAACTCTGAATCCTCAAGTTTCGAAACCTTACCTAGTCAAGATGGGGTACCTATATTTTTTAAATGGTAATAAGTATGCCATGGTAAATTTTCTAAAGATGAGAATTTTCACTGCCGTAATTTCACTTCGTCTTTATCAAAGAAAAATAACTGATATTAGTGATTTTACTTCCTGCTGACTCTACAATATATTTCTGATTAATTGTGTAAGAATTGTTTAATTTGAAAAATTGTTTAAATTTCCATGCATACTATCCAAATATCAGGAAAAGAAGAGAGGTAGCACAAAAAAAAAGAAAAAAAGGAAAGCAATAAAAGTGCTAAATCCCTGAAGCTTGGGCTATATTCGGAGAGAGAAATGGCCTCCTTAAGCCAGTCAAATATTGCCAGGTCTTGTTAATTCACCTACCGTCAGCTGGGCTGAATATGTGGATGTTCTTTGTTATCTCTCTCGCCCAGACTGGGAACTTAAAGTCTTCCCAGAAATCGTTTTCTCTCTCGCTCTCTCTCTCCCTCTCTCTCTCTCTATATCGCTCCCTTCTTACTGCTCCCCCCTTTCTCTCTATCTTTCTTAGTTCCTTCCAAATATACAGTAATAATGCATTTTTGTTTTCATTTGCCCATTGGTTACGACGGTGAGTCTAAAAGTCTACATTAGTCCAAAAAATAAGGAAGCTGCAACATTCTTCATAAAACTTACACACAAAATTAATTTTCTGTTATTAGTTTTTTGCAAATTGCTATTAGTTCGCAAACCTTATCCTAATATAATATATGTATATTATTTTACTATTTTTTTAAGCGCATTAATATGCGTATATATGCATGTTATGGAACGTGTACACAAATATACGCACTTTTCTGAGGGATGAAGAAATAAAAAAAAATCTTCAATTTTTTAATATGTTGAATTTCATCAAGAACAGCTAAATACGCAGGTCAACATGTGATCTGAAAAAAAAATACACTTGAAGCTTTTGTGGTCGCTGATTCAAGTTATTGCTTATTTGATTTCTTAGATGCCTAAGAAGGTTCTCAATTGTTGACAGACCTACAAATGCATATGGAAATTTTTAGGGGCTAAAATAAGGGGGCCGTCCTATTACGGTTGCGCCCGATTACGGTACTTCGGGATTGCCCCTGACTCAGGGTTAAAGAAAAAGAAAAAGAAATCTGAAAAAATAGATGTGTATGTTTTTGAGGTCCCTGAGTCAAAATGCGTAGTTAGTTTTGCCATACAACTTCTCCTAGAGATCATTAGGATATATATATATATATATATATATATATATATATATATATATATATATATATATATATATATATATATATATATATATGTGTGTGTGTGTGAAAAATAATATTAGGGGATGTCTGTCACTTTTTGTAAAATATAGTTCATCGGTTGTTTTTAAGTCCACTAGAATATGCATTATCTTTAAGATCGTTGCCGAATCTAAATTTTTTTTTTTTTTTTTTTTTTTTTTTTTTTTTTTTTTTTTTTTTAATTTCCATTTAGTAGAATATGTGTGATCATGCCAAGCCTTGTTGCGGTTTTGCTCATTTGAAAATTTGTTTTAAATAGTGTAGTGTTTTAATTTAGCATTTCATTGCTGAAAATTGCATATTAAAACTAATTGTTAGGTCCCGAAAGATATTATGACCCTGAGCAGACCTAGGTTAAGGGTGTTCTTCCAAGAAAAATAAGTGTACTAGAGCTCCAATTTCCACCAGATAAGGTTATCACTGAAGAAATGTTAATCAGATTAAGAGAAGAATATTATTTTAATGGAAGTGATAAATTCTGTCTTAAAGATAAATACGACAAAAGCATACGGATGTTATGTACAAGTTATGAAGGTTTTATCAGTACTGTAGGCTGAAATCATTACAAGAGAGGGAAGCTTTAAGAAAGCTAAAGAAAGTTGAAAAGGGCTGTTTTCTGAAGATAGCAAACACTTTTTACGTTAAGCACACCGTTCTGAGGCTTAGAGAACCGCTATCACCCAGTTACTGGGCCCCTCAGCTATAAACATATTGTCTACTATTTCCTTGCCCAATGGCGATGAGGAAACTTTATCCTCCGGTGGCGAGTCTTGCAGTATGACCAGACTGGAAACTGGCTCAAGTTAAACTCAAAAGAAATACTGGTAAACGTTATCAGATAAAAATTCTGTAAAGAACTCAGCTCGCCAATAGCTGTGTAAATTAACCCTGGAAAACTAACCGTATTTCATGCTACACTATTACTAACTGTGTATTAATTTGACGTATACACAGGAAATGGCTCAGAACTTGATTATCAAGGATAGTGGAGAAATCTGTTGTTTAAAAAATGATTATATATCAATATTTAATATAGAAAAATACAAATTAAAAACATAAAACATAGAGCAACAAAAAATATGGATCATTTCCGGAGTATGGAATACTAAGATTTTAGAACTTAGTTTCCACCAACTAAAACGCTTACACCTAAAATAAAATATTTTTTATGAACTAAGTAATCTTATTTTATTTATTTTTAACAGTTTTATGATACATTTTTACAGATCAAAAAAATTTCGGGGGGGGGGGGGTGCAGCCCCCTCAGCCCTGTCCCCCTTATATACGCCCGTGGCCTTTCACAAGAAATAATAACTGGAACAATAATAATAATACATAATACAATATCCCAATGCCTTCTCGACTTTTAAAATAATTAATGTGTTAGCAATGTGTATTTTGCAATTATTTATATAATTAATTCATTAATAATTAATGATGTAATTATATTTTAGGTGTTCGTTACTAACTCTGTGTCAAATTGATGGAATTTATAATGAGTTTATTACTATCTATACGTCAGAGTAACGTAAACTTAATGCTCGTATTACTAACATTGCATCCAAATGACGTAGAAAAATTTACTTGTATTACTAACCTCTACGTCAATTTGATGCACTGTCTTCTGGGAAAATCAAGGTCACACCTATCTAATCACTCGCTATGAGGTGAAATCATGCTGGATAGGGGAAGGAGGATTTGCTTCAGGAATAGGTGGGGGGTAGACCGGCTCTACCCCCATTTAACGGAAGAAAATCACAATTGATTACATTCATATGCGTCAATATGACGCAGGTTAGTGTTCCAGGGTTAAAAACATTTCTTAGCAAAGTAACTACCATATTATTAATTTATTTTTTTCTTGTACATACATCTCCAACGTAACAATGGTGGCAGTAATGTGTGAAGTTTGCGTTGAACATGACTAAGAAATTAACCCTTATCCTCCTTAGTGTGTGAGTCCTCCTCACGGTGAAGCACATACTTAATGAGTGCTTAGCATATTAATTTTAAAGGAATTGATTTAAAATTAATGGCACCTTAGACGAAATTCTAGGGGATTATCCAGAAAAAATCATTATCACTCCAATGGTCGCGTGAGATCTCTCAGATACACAGCATCTTACGCAGACTGTGTAAGGGGCACAAGTGCGCGGGTCTAGCTATACCCTTTACTATTCCTAGAGCAGGTAGTGGCTGATGGGTCAGTTCTGACCTGACGCTCCTAAAAGCAGTAACTATCCACTAAAACTATTTTGTATCTCATAGGTACCACGCGACCATACAAAAGAAGGCACATTGGTGTCATAAATACCACAAAATAAAAACAACAACAAACTAAACGTACTTATAATATCAAGTATGAATATGGATGGAGCGATTGATGTAGAAACAGGGGTAAAAAAGTTAGCACTGTAGCCGAGAGAACCAAAACTATAAAGCGATGCCAAATGTTTTGGGCAAACAATACTACAAGGCTCACCCAGTATAAATGCAAGGGGTGTGGCCAATATTTATGTCTCTATCATTGCACATTATATTGTCCAGATGGATGTAAAGTGGATGATGATACAGAAGACGTTTTTTGAAGTTATATATTACTACAAAATATTATTAATATTTGCCCTAATATTTCCTACCTACTTGTTATTTGTATATTTCAACTATATAAGTTTGCATATAATAAATTAATAACATATAATACAATCCAAGGTGAGGAATAACCCTTCAAAGTTCAACATAAAAACTTATTATATAATAAAAGTATATGTTGAACTTTGAAGGGTTATTCCTCACCTTGGATTGTATTATTAATTAATACCCTTCCCTTTTTCCCCAACATATTTAATTAAATAACTTTGTCTTGGTAAATTTATTATTTTTTTTTTTTTTACATTGTTCATTCTTAATACAATAGATAAAGTTATTTACGGTAAATAAGACTGAAACTCAGGTGTATCTCTCAGATACCAGGCGACCACCAATGGTAGTTTCAATGGCGCGACTATTCGAGTGTTAACCTGTTTAAATTCCTAGATGCTACAAATTTAACATAAAACTGTATTTTGCTGATACACAATATTCTCTAATATCAATCTATAGTAATTGTTAATGCCTCCATATTGCAACAAACATTAACATGAATAACTAGTTCTTCCCATTAAAATGACAACTTTAATACGTTAAGTACCCTTCTGGGTCTTACTTTCACAGGGTGACCATGACACAGTGTGGTTCATATTGCCCTTAACCCTTAGAATGCTAGCCAATCTGAGAGGGGCCGACCGCCGGGTTCTACGAGCTTTGAGAGCTGATGCTACCCCCAGTGCTAGCCTATTTTCCACCCTCCGCGTGCGACTTTGGTTTGGAACAAGACTATACTCAGAGCTCCCGCCTTGGGTCGCTCTTATTACGTAGATATATAACAGGGGACATGCAAAATTGCTTGTTTTGTTGCAATTTAAGATGCTAATTTCATTAATTGTGTGTACTTTAGTGTGACCTTTTCAATTATTATAACAAGTTTCTTATTATTCTTATCCTGCAAGTTGCGAAGAAAATTAATAAATAAACAGTTTCTAAAATAATATTTTAATAGTTACCGAAGTATTTTAGTTTTAAATTTAGCACCATTAGCCCTGTTAGTATGAACGCACCCTTTTATCAAAATATTCATGAAAACACTTTTTCTTCTCTTCATTTTACCCATTTTATGATTTATTTCATTGTTATGATACTTCAATTAATTAAGTAATTTTTTTTTAAATATTGATTGATCTTTATTGATAATTTACAATCTGTACAGTTATGTACAATAAGTAATTATTCAGTAAATAACTGGGTCTTTTTTTTTTAATTAAAACTAATCATTTAATTTTTATATGCAACTCATAAAACTGGTTATGTCCAATAATTACTTGCTGGAGAAAAAAAAACAACACTTTTTTTAAAATTTGTGTTTTGTATTTAATTGAAAACAAATTTATTTATAATAAGTAGTATATTAGTAAATAGTAATATAATAATAAAGTAATGAATTAGAAATAAATAGTAGGCATATAGCAAAAATATTAATAATAAACTTACAAATATAAAAATAAATAATAAACCAACACTAGTACTGAGAAATATTTGTTAGGGTCATATTTCCCCACCCCTAATTTAGCCTAAAGGTGGTAAAAGGTTTGGCAAATTTTAGTAAAGTGTCTGCAAACAATAGAAATAACAACCCAACCCCTGCAGGTAGCCGCCTTGGTACAGTCTGAATGGGTGGTAATGGACCCTTCAGGTGGTCCAGGACTCTCCGTTCGAGCTAAAGTTAGCTTCCACTCACAATAAAACCGGGGAAAACACACGTAAAGACATTCTTCTGCTATCTAACGGATAGCTAAGTAACTAGACTAGTTGTACAGCGTGATACAAGAGATCTCTGGGCTTTCTGGAAGCAGAGATTATACAAACAACATGAAAACGAATATATTCGTGCGTCGCACTCTGAGGAATGTCCCGGCTGCACGAATATATTCGTGCTTCGCACTCAGAGCATTTTTTTAGAGAACGAATATATTCGTGCATAGCACAGAAAGGGTTAATACAAAAAAAAAAAAAACCCTTATCCTAGCAAAGTGTCACACTTGACACCTTGACTTTAGCAACGTTTACATAAATGAGGGTGGGGTACAACTATTTTTCTCTTTCCCCATCTTCAGGGGAATACGGCTAAACAGTTGGTAGTATTTTGTGGCAGTTGGAAGACTATCAGCAGGTTGTATCAGTGATTATGTTTGGTAAACCGTAACAACTTGCAAAACTTATTGCTAAGAAATATACCAGATAAAACATTTAAATAAAACGTTTTTAATTTCATAGACAAAACCTAATATTTTAATTCTGGACTGATTTTAATTTTTTTTTATTTTAAAACTAAGAGAAATTTTGTTAGTTGATTCATTTTGATTTTTTGTTTTATATCTGTTCATCGCAAAAGTAAAGTAGGTCTGTCTGCGTTTATATTACTAATCCCTCCTTTTTAATCAATTTTTGTTTGTTTATTGTATCATTAAAGGCACTTCTATTTATCATGTTTTGGTTGGTGAAACTTATTTCTTCTGTATTTGATTTGATCTCTCAAGACAAGTCTTCGATAAGTTGAAGCAGCATTTTCTCCTATATCCAATTCCCAAAGCATAACATTGCGTACGATGTGCCTTGGGAGACCCATTTTAAATGGAATTTAGTTTCACCAACCAAGACATAATAAGTAGAAGTGTATTTAACGATATAACGAACAAAAATAAATTGAAAACGAGGGATAAGTAATAAAAAAATGGACAGAAAGAATATTAAAAACCGACATTACTTAAGGGATGACGTGATTTATCGATTACTCACAGCTCATTGAGGTCTTTGGTAGTAACCTCCATTTTTACATGGCTATTTTAAGGGGAGGGTTGCCATTGTACAAAAATAAAAAATAAAAATGTATTTCGTCCTTGAGAACAAATATGGTACCATTTTAAATTGATTCTTTTACGAAATAATATATTGGCTTAGTATCATTATAATATACCATAAATATCAAACAGAAACATAACCAATCAGCTGACAGAATGATTTTCTGCCTAATATTAAGGCAGATCTTTAGAGGAGGAAACTTTCCAGAATAAAATTATTTTTAATTAATTCAAAAGCTTCACAACATCCCAAGACAAAGCCCTCCTTAGTGCTATAGTTCGAACTCCTAATTTTATCATTAATTAAAAACTCCATAATAATAAAATTATTCCCCTGTATTTCTGATTCTGTTCAAAGGAACTTCTCAAGAAATGATCTACTAATTAAAATGATTCAGTTCAGGCAGTATCCTTAGTCTCTTTTGTACTTTGTATTAAATCAGTGCGATTATGTTTTAGAATGATATACTAAATCTGAAATATAGCAATAGGGTTTTCCTTACTCGACTTAATCCATTGGTTCTTATCAATTTACTTCTGATTAGAAAGTGGAAATTGATTAACTCTCCTGAAAATATGCGATTTATGATAATATTGTTAATTAAGACAAACAGGCTCACAAGATAATCTGGAATTAAAATGTTAAATACACCGGTTAGGAAAGTAGCTATTGAGGTCGCGCTCATGAAGGAATTGTTGAAAAAAAAGAAGAAAAAAAGGAACTAGTGAAAGAATCATTTTGATATTATTTTCCAAACTCGAGATATAAAATAATGAATTTTCAACGTATTTTATTTTATTCCTTAGCTCCTAAGGCGCATTGGACGAAACGCTCGGACACGGTCGACAATTATTCAATGCAAAATCACCAGAAAAAATGGGTCTGATTGGTGACCCCACCACTTTATTAGACGGGCGTCATTTGACGTTTGATAATTTAAAAATGTATGTTGTTGCAAACAATGTTCCAAAATGATGTTCATCTGGAGACATTTTCATTTTCCTTTTTTCCTCTTTTAAAATGAGCTCCTACTTTTTATGTATGCTTTATTTTTCAATATGTTATACAGTTTTAGTATTTTTTTTGAATTAGCGAATAAGGCGAAAGGTCAATAAAACTACGCCACACACTTTTTTATTTCTCTTCCCTACATGTTTCGCACCATTATGGCGCCTCTTCAGGGGAATATACTTAAAACATAACTTCAGTCTCAACTTGAGGAGGAGAACCTTCCACTAGCCTTCTCTAGACGAGGCCCTGCTAGTGGAAGGTTCTCCTCCTCAAGTTGAGGCTGAAGTTATGTTTTAAGTATATTCCCCTGAAGAGGCGCCAAAATGGGGCGAAACATGTAGGGAAGAGAAATAAAAAAGTTTGTGGCGTAGTTTTATTGACCTTTCGCCTTATTCGCTAATTCTATATATTTGAGCTAATGGTCATTTAATGAATAATCATTTTTTTCTTTCCATTTATAATAAAGTTTGTACTAATTATATATGCTTTTATTTTCAATATTTTAGAGTGTTTTATTTATTTTTTTCTACATATTTTCAAGTTTTTATGACATACTTCATTGTATATAGTTAAATATATATGTACATATTATGAATTATATTTTACATGAACATCCGTTCCCTAGTTTTCGCCATAGATAAAGCGAATTTTCATAGAAATATACAAAGTAATCTAGGCTAGATTAGGTTTCATGACTGCATTGCAACTGCTATAACTCAATGCTCCAACTAACAAAGTTAGGTTCGTTAGAAGCTAAGGGCCTTGGAGGGTGACAAAGGAATTTAGTTAATTCATCCTCATATAATGAGAAGTATGTGGAGGCCGAGGTTAGTTTGTCTTGTTAGGAGAGAAAGTTTTGCTTGATCCGCGCTGCTGGTAGGGCCACCAACCCCTTTCTGCAGATAAGGGCTGACCGCATTATTAGCCCTGTGGACTACCCAGGGGTCTGTAATTACAGGGACTCGAGGCTTCGTTTCATCGGGGCTCGGGTTCCGCTTTTAGATCTTACTGTCGTCTTGATGCCTTTGAAGGGAGCCAATTTCTTCTGAATAGCTCAAAGGAGGAAATGTCAAAAATATAACCACAGTTTTTTTTTTGTTGTTTTTTTGTGAGTGTTTGTAAAAGCAAATTAGGAATCACAGATGTTCTTTAACCCTCCGTCGACAACGTGAGAGAGAGTTACACCGTCGCCCACGTTGGGTCCGCCAGGATTTTTGGTGGTAACGTGATAATAGTCCATAACACTACCTTAAAAAAATATTCAATCAATTTGTAGGTGTCTGTGAAGATACCTTCCAAATATGGAGTGTCAGGTTCCAAAATTGTGGTTGTAGGATTTGAAATTGCATTTCAGAAAGACAATAACACAGGAAAATGGGATAATAGTCTCTGAAATGTTTAATACCATTTTATATTTGAACAAAAAAAGGAACTTGATTTAACAAAGAACAGATTTTTTTGAGAAACCATTACTTCATATTCCTCACATTAGCTAGCCTCCTTCTCATATGAGGCTCAGCAAAGCTGTATGCCAGATTTTTCAAAAAATCTTGTCGAAATGACCTTTTTTCTGCTAAGATGTATAAAACCCAGCTGTTTACTCCCATTATGCCAGCATGATAATACTTTGTTGCGTAAGTATGACACATTCTGACTGAACCATCAACTCCTCCTTTCGTCAGATTATAAAACTCGACGCATTCTGTTATATCTTGATAGGAGTTACTACTATGATGCAAACTAATGAAAATGGAAATAGAAAATATATGTAGATATCCTGAAAAAACTATCGCGGAAGTCCACGTGGGGTCCGCTCAGACCCCCAAAGCCGTTTTTCAACAAAAAATAATCAATTGGAGGGGTGGACTATCCCTTATGAGCGATTTGACACTGCCGATCTCCAGAGCACTAGTTATTAGGAAGCTATTCAAAGAACAGAAAGGAAGAGATTCGTTGGCTATAAGGGAGGGGGGAAATAGTGTCCGTGGGGTCCGCCTAGACCCCATCTGGTCGACGGAGGGTTAAATTAATGGAAAACATTTTGAAGAAATCTACCTAGCAATTGTAAACAGAAATTCTCAGTAGTTCTATCACAAAAAAAAAAAAAAATATTTTTATTTTGGACTATTTATAAAATGGTCTATATTATCCCTCTACGCTTATATCCTAAATAAATTAAATAACCCGCCAAATATTTATCATAAATACAATTAAAATATATATCAAACTGGTAAGTTACTGCACTGAAGAAGTCCAATTCAAAGTCATTGGATTTAGCTTTTTCCAAATTACATCACTCACCTGAAAAAAAAAAGAAAAACTAAGTAAATATAACTTCAATTGAATTATCTAAAAATTAATTCTAAATAAGTAACATTTAAAAAATTACATCATTATAAATTTCAATGGAATTTAAATTAAATTAGCTACTGCGTCTATTGAAAGCTAATACCAGCTCATCGGCTTGAAATCACCGTGAGCCGTCGAATAGCTACAATACATGCGAATACACTTAAGCTGTCAACATCATCTGACGAGACAGAACTCCCTGAAACGAGAGTAGAGTCTGTGTAGCTGTACTTTAGAACAATGAGATTCCGATAATTCATTGGGAAAGTTTCAGATTTAGGGATTGTATGCACTAGCTAAACAGGTTCACGGGAAAAATATAACAGAAGACAGACTCTGCTGCTTAATGATCTTGAATAAGTAATTTTCCCTCACATTGTATAAATAAATTGTTTATATATATATATATATATATATATATATATATATATATATATATATATAAATATAGGGGGCGAGGTTACCTCAGTGGTAGAGCACTCGACTAATGAACTGGAGGACCAGGTTCAAAACCCGAGCGAGCACTAAAGATTTTTTCTTCTAGTGCTGCCGTTCGAGGGTTGGATTTGGGGTCCCAGATCGTCCCTAGGCTCACCCAGCCTTTAATTAATTTAATTAATAATGGGTACCTTGGGTGCTAATGACTCTAGCAGTCGAAGCGGCCAAGGGGAAAATCAGGCGGCCGGAGCATAGTGTTGACCACACTATCTCCCTAGTGTGCCGTACGGTCAAGAATCAGATACCTCTACAGTATCTGCCCCTCTGGGCCCTTGTGGCCTGTTACGGGACTGATTTATATATATATATATATATATATATATATATATATATATATATATATATATATATATAATTAATCATACCCAATCGAAGTTGGTAGATGGCCATATCGCGTCAGCTTTAGCCTAAAGCAATGGTATACAATTATTTAAAAATGTATAATGGATATTTTAAAAATTAAAATGGTTTATTGCGAAACGCATACTCACTGACCCAGTATCTTATTATATATATATATATATATATATATATATATATATATATATATATATATATATATATATATATATATATATGTATATACCGCTTGCATAAAATTTCTATTATAGTTATTTAAATTACCATTTACTAAAGCAGGCTACACACGGTCAGGCAGGCCTGTCAGTTAGACCTGAACAGTCCGCCTGAAAGCCGGTAGCCTGAACGTTTATATATTCCGGCCGCCTGAACAGTCTTAACTAACAGACCGGCTGGAATATATACACCTTCAGGCGGACTGTTCAGTTTGAACTGACTGGCCTGCCAAACGGTGTGTGGCCTGCTTTAAATACTCGAACTCTCGTTTCTAACCGGAAGTAAAAAAAAAAAAAAAAAAAAAAAAAAATTCACTATTCACGACGAGATTTGTCTCGAAAATTGTTCAGCTGACTGCTTTCCGCGATATTAGATTATTTTAATCATTAATCTGTGTACATATAGTCACTATTCATTAGTCATTAGTCAAAGACTAGTTTAATCATTAATGATTAATCATACGCTAGAAGTAGTCATTACTCATGAATCTTGGATAAAATTTATTGATCAATTATCAATCGTTACTCACATTCCGAATACACATTAATCATTAGTCATTATTTACAAAAGTAGTCAAATTTTGACTACTTTCGTAAAGTGATATATACATATGCATTGGAAGGACCATTAAAATATATTCACGGTAAAAGTTATAAAATATTACATTACATTAAAAAAAATATAACGAATTATTTACAATACATTGTTTTTATTTTATTTATACATTTGAATTAATTTCCTTTTTAATTAACGCGTCATAACGCGTTGCCTGAGTATAATATAATTATTAGGCGTTGAATATTAGGTGATATCGCTTCAAGAGAATTCAATCCATTGTTATTACAAGAGACATCCATATCCCTAAATAGGAATACGTAGTTTAGGCCATAAATAAGGATGAAGGGACAAGGGCTCGGAGGAAAGGTTGGGAATAGTAAGGGTAGAATAGTCATGGGAAGGGTAGTAATATCCCAGCCTTTCTCTACCTAAGTATTTTCCAATTCCACACTAATCCTGGGATAACACAGCTCCTCATCCGAATATACCACAATCCTACATTCCCTGGCTTAGGATAAATCTATAGTCATTTCTTATTTTACGTCATTCAGGGTTTTTGAATATATACTATTTTACTGATAAATACAAAAAAATACTAATTGAATAGGAAACGAACAGTCTTTTTAATTGGGCAGGTGAGATGAAGGCTTCTTGGACAACATTTGGATGTGATGGTACGTTAGGTATACGTGAAAGTAAAATAGGCATGAAGTATCTCAAAATAAATTGTCCTATTAAGCAAAAACGTCATAACGTTTTTAATAGTTCATTTTGCCATATTAGCAGACTCCTTGGTCCATTACATATTCTTCAAACCTGTTTGAACAAAAGAAAGTCCGTCACGCAGGAGCTGCATAACTAAGCACTTTTCTCAGAATTTGGGTTGTGTAGACTGGTTTCCAGAACAATTTGCTTAAAATATCCTACATAAATAAAATGAAAACATGAAAAGTTCCCTTTTAATTTTGTAATGAGTAAATGTCCAATTATTAATTTTCTTCCAGAGTTATGTTTACACATGGTACCTACTACACTACTTAATAAATACAAAAAACTTCATATTTTCTTCTTTTGATCTGACGCAGGAACAGGATACAGTCGCTCTAGTGGGAGATTGCGCTCCTTGCGGCGGCCTTGCGAACCTACGTCTGGCGGGCTATTCTATTGAAATATAGTACAAAGTAATCCCCGCTTTCTGATTGACCGATTTTCCTCATTTTTACAACACTTCTTTCCCATGAGTTATCCACGACGTATACCGCGTTTCGTTACAATACAGCAGAAATTACGACCGGTATGAGTATATTAGTAATTTGGGTCCGGATTAACCCCCCCCCCTCCTAATGAACCGATTTAGTTTATTTTTACAACACATTTGTACCTGTAGATTATCACTACAAATACCGAGTTTCGTCTAAATATAACAAAAATCACGGCTGGTAGTGGCGAATTGGTATTGTTTGTCCGAGTAACCACCCCCCCCCCTTCTAATGAACCGATTTAGTTTATTTTTACATCTCACTTTTCCCTCTAGATTACCACTACGAATAACGAGTTTCGTCGAAATATAACAAAAATCAAGGCTGGTAGTGGCGAATTGGTATTGTTTGTCCGAGTAACCACCCCCCCCCCCCTTCTAATGAACCGATTTAGTTTATTTTTACATCTCACTCTTCCCTCTAGATTACCACTACGAATACCGAGTTTCGTCGAAATATAACAAAAATCACGGCTGGTAGTGGGGAATTGGTATTGTGGGTCCGAAGTAAACCCCCCCTTCTAATGAACCGATTTAGTTTATTTTTACATCTCACTTTTCTCTCTATATTACCACTACGAATACCAAGTTTCGTTGAAATATAACAAATATTACGGCTGGCATGGTCAAATTCGTGTTTTGGGCTCGGAGTAAACCCCCCCTTCCGGTGGACCGATTTTGGTGGTTAACGAACTCGTGCAATCGTTTGATAATTGAATGATATATACCAAGTTTCGTGACGAAAAAACAAAAACTCTGGCCGCTATCGCGTTAACAGACATATATATATATATATATATATATATATATATATATATATATATATATATATATATATATATATGGGGGTCATTTTCGGTGTCTACTAGGTAGGATCGATAAAGATTTGAAGAAATTTTTCAAAAATTCCGTCATGAGTACAACCTCAATAGCTACTTTCCTTCTGAGGAAAGTGCTAAAAGGTATAATGTCTCTTTTTCTTGATACATCATATTTGCCTTGCTAGACACAAAATTATTTTCTAAGTCCAATAAATATTCCTTCTTGACCAATAAGGCATTGCATATGTGGCACAACTGTCCAATCTTTCAGTGTTTAAGATTAAACTATACCCCGATGGTTTGCAGAGGAACTGAGCATGACCAAGTAATAACTCTACTTTCGAAAAAAACATTAAAGAAAAGAAAATATCTTATAATTTATAGACCAACTTTTCTGCACAGAAGACCAACATTTATCTGAAATTATGTATTTTTTCCTTATTTATTTATTAGTACCTATTTTGTTGTATTTCACCTACCTTTAAATTATTTTTAAAATTCTCAAGTTGCAATGTTTGACCTAGGCAATTTACAATTTTTTTCATAGGCTTAATTATATTATTTTTTATGTTCAGATATAATTATTAACATTTTCCATTCTTCTCATAATGCACTTCTCTTATTTTTGTTCTCATTATCATCTTACTTTCGGAAAAAAGAAACCTTCTGCTTATATTAAGTGCATAATTTTACAATTCGTTCCACTTTTTTTCTAATTTAACCCTTTCTTTGCTGACGAATGAAGCGACTCGCAGCGCCCGGCACGCTCGATGCTTATCCGTCTAACTCCCTCCGTACACTCGCCAATCTCTCCTCATCTCGACTTCACTACCGTTCGACTCTTTCCTCTCTCTCAGAAAACGAGGTGCATCGTCACTCATATCGAAGGAGGCTATCTACACCAACCGCACTATACGAGATCCAAATTGTGACTGAATAATATAAACAGCAACAATATGGCTGGAGAGACAAATCTGAGTACGACCCTGCAAATAGGCGGCGAGGTGCGCCAGCTTCAACAATTACACATAACAATGCCGATTGTAGGCCTTTACATTTTCAGCGCGGTTCCTCCCTATGGGGGAGGGAGGAACCGCGCTTATAGGGTTGATACAATGAAACAATCCGGAAGTGCCGACTAGAAAATATCGCGTTTCAGAACTCCTAGAGACCGAAAATAACGGTGGTTCAAATTTGTATATATATATATATATATATATATATATATATATATATATGTATATATATATATATATATATATATATATATATATGTATATATTTATTTATATATACATATATATATATATATATATATATATATATATATATATATATATATTTGTCTGTTCGCTCTCTAGATAGACGAATGGTCCGATTTTGATGAAATTTGGTACAAAAATCCTTCGTCCAATTTGAAAGGTCAAGTTCGTTAACCAGCAAAATCCGCCTACTGGAAGATGGCGTTTGGGGCGAAATTCGCGCAAAAAAAATCGTAACGCTTACGTTTTTGAGTTCATAGGCTTCTAAGTACTCGTTTTATATGAATCCTGGGCTAGGAAAACGAATGAAACCATTTTCAAGGCGATAGCTTTAACCGTTTTTGAGAAAATTGGAAAAATATTTTTTGAATACCGTTTTTGGTTTGGGTACTTAAAATCATGGGATTCAGTTGAAACATTTTCTGCATGTTCTACTTTCATCAAAACTAATATTTTGAAATTTTGGTTACGTTTGGAGTTAAGGAAGGGTTAGAATAAAATATTTTATTAACAGACATAAAAAGTTTTAGTAACTTTGTTTACTTTGCTTAATATCTCGAAAAAGGTTGAAAATCTTGGTAAACGGAAGAATACCATTAGAAAGCTTATTAAATGCTCTAAAAAAAAGGTTCTAATGAAAGTTTTGATTAGGCGATGTCAATCGGAGAAAAAAGTGCTTAAAGCTTTAAATTAATTGATTTCGTTTATTCCAATGGTTCTTTTTGTCTGTTTTATTTCTTGTTATTTTTTAATTGCTATAGTTGGATAATGTATTTGACAATAAAACTTGTTAAGTAAAATAACAAAAACAATTTATTGTTAGAAATATAGATTTCCAAGACTCCAAGACCTTGTCACTAGCGGGTCTGTTTCTAGTGTAGCGGACCCTTCCAGGTAAGAATGTAAATCATGACCTTTCAAGACTTTACTACTCACTCAGGAATGGCGTTAGTGACCTTAAGGGTTGACACGCCATTATAATAATTAATTAAAAAAAAAAGACTGGTGGAACCAAAATAATAACTGCTTCTATTTTAATCTTTCCAAATTAGACTAGGGATATGAACGGAACCGCGCTAAGATGATGCAGTCCTGCGAGACGGACTTTTTTTATAGATACTAATAGACTTGCACAGTGAAAAATTTCAATTATTATACGATGAAGATTTGATGAAATCGAAAAGTTTGTGAAGAACCGGATGAAGCTCTATTCGTAAATAATAAAATCACTAGCAATTATAGGATAATTGAGATATAAAGTCTCTGTTACTTTAACCTTTAGAGAAGAATTATTAGTAATTACAGATCCTAAAAATGCTGAGAAAATTATAGTGAATGCATCATTTCATTATGGCTTCTTTAGATGTCTCAGAGATAAGACATTATAATATCTTACATAGTATGGTTATTGTATAAACACATTAGTTAATTAAAAATTATAATATTCCGAATATTTAATGAAACTACGAACCATCCTTAATATCGCTAGGTCCCACTGATTTTATGCAAGTTAATAGAACTAGGCCGGAGAAGCGACATTCGGGGCTAATACCGGCCACGAGTTAACTCGTGTGCAGCGTCAGGGGCACCGACAGTGGAACACGAGTTAACTCGTGTGGAGCGTCTGGGGCACTGCTTTTCGTACACGAGTTAACTCGTTCAGAGCAACGAAAGGGTTAAAAGCCTTTGTGTTTCTATTTTTTTCCCGCTGATTTTGTTATATTTAATTAATTGAGCAGTGTATTGCATTAATTTATAGTATTAATTAACAAAGCGAAACGCCTAAGCTGAGGATGCCCTTAAATAAATAACATAACACAAATATATTTTTTAACATTATTTGAATTAATTTACATTTTTTCAGCACATCAAGAAAAATATAGTTAAAGTGCTAGTTTAAGGAATTATTTACAATACTTTAATTAATTTTATTTTCAATTTTGAAGCAACTAGGAACAATTTTTTATTTATTTTCCTATTGTGATTGTCAAAACTCGCTATAGGAATTATTCAGAGGAGAAATATTCGACGTTCGGACAAGAAACAACGATAAAAATACGTTTTTAAATAAAAACTAATTTTTATTTCTCATAAAAATTAATTTTTATTTCTTCTGGCTTGGATTTTTAGCTTTCGTCAGGTCTTGAGGATACTGGGAACTGATCTGTTGAGAGATTTAGAAACATTAAAACGGAGTAGTCCTTCTTTTCCTTAAAGGCCCGGAAAAAGTGTTGAAATTGAAGCCGAAATATTGGCAACATAATCTCACTTTTCATTTTTAACATGAAAATGTCAGGTCTGAAGGCCTCTAAATTTTACACCTCTGCTCACATTAAATAAGAACTAGGGACCGGATTCTTAGGTTTTCACCTATTTTTTTTCCATTCTCCTAAACACGATAATGATCGGTTTTTTATTTTTTTATTTTTTTATTTTTTTATTTTTTTTTTTTTTACGGCGCATCTACATCTAGGTCATTAGCGCCGACATCCAGGGTGCAGCGAGGAATTTTACCAGCGAGCCGTGGGATGATAAAATTCCTGCCGGAGGTTGGGAATCGAACCCACCATCTCCCGCTTATGAATCCAAGGCGCTAGACATTAGACCACGGGAGACCCCTATTCAGGATGATATCACCTAAAATCACCTAAACAACGATGGAATGACCTAGACAGAACTAATCGAAAAAAACAATGCAATGAACGCTTTTCCTCGATCAAACAAATTTTCTTAAAAGCATCTTCCCGGGTCCAGACGTTCGGGAAAATTTTGCTAGGAGTGTCGTTTCCACCAGAATCTATACTAACACGCTTGGGAAAAAATGAAAACAGTTTTTTTTTTTTTTTTTTTTTTTTTTTTTTTTACGGCGCATCTACATCTAGGTCATTAGCGCCGACATCCAGGGTGCAGCGAGGAATTTTACCAGCGAGCCGTGGGATGATAAAATTCCTCCCGGAGGTTGGGAATCGAACCCACCATCTCCCGCTTATGAATCCAAGGCGCTAGCCATTAGACCACGGGAGACCCCAATGAAAACAGTTGTTGACACTTTGGATATGAATGAAGCAGCTGCCATTTCTAAGGCTTCGATGTGTTCCTCCAGACCAACGAGATTCGTGGTGCACTGGCATTCCTAAGAGCACATTTCTCAGATCTTACAAATCTCATTGGAAAATTGGAATCGTCAACGCTGGAGCTAAAAGATGCCATGAAATACTCCCCTATGACGTCTTGTGACGTCAACAGGCTTATCTTTATCTTTCTACGCTTTTAAGACTCTCTCTAAGACAACAAGAAGAATTTCCGGTGGAAAACCTAGGCACCTATATGGCAGTTTACTGTAACAAGGTGTAATAACTATTTTAGTTTTATATTTTCCATTTTTAATTTTTCCAAGATTTAAGTACCTTTCTATAGGCAGTGAAATTCTTCCTGATGTTTCTTAGAAGTTGGGACTCTTTAGCAGAAAAACTTAAAAATGTCCTTTCCATATTTGTTTTAATTGTTTTGTTTTAACTTCTTATTTTTTTTTAATGTACCTATGTTATATAAGATATTTTTATTTATTTTTCTTTTTTTTTAAACATTGATTTATTTCTATGTATTTTATTTATATAAATTTTGTTCTTTTTGTTTTTTAAATAAATATTTTGTTGAATATTTGGACTACTTAATGTTTTTTTAAAATAAAAAAAAACTAATATTTTCGTTTTATTTTTATTTGCTCATCTCCCCCCCCCCTTCCCTTCTCAATATAATATTCTATAAAATAATTTTATTTGTTGTTTATTTTATGTCACTATTTATATACGTAATAATTTATCAATGGTAAATTAATCAAAATTATTATAGGTTGAACTTATTTTTTGAACCTATTGAAATAAAAACCTAAAAAGACCTATTATGCCTGTTGCAAAAACCTAATTGGATGCTTATTTTATCCTAAAAATCCAGTCCCTAATAATATCCGAAGTGTTTTCATCGGTTACATGAGCGGAAAAGTATTTTCGAATGAAATTATTTTGGGAAATTACATTCTTTATTTGGCGGGAATCGAAATTTTCTAATTTCTGAGTACCACTTATGTAAAATAGTAATGTCATTTCTGTTATAAATTCAATTATATCGTCCTAATATCCAATATTGAGTGAATTGGCACTAGTATCGCCTGTACGTCAGACATGAGTATTATAATGGGGTATCGATGACGTGAAGGTAGTTAGTATCAGAGGTATCGGATATTCGCGGTTTCCGTACAATCAGCTGGTCACTGTTATCGATGTATCACTGTATCCGCAAGATACATACTCCTATATTCTCCAAGTTCATCCTTATCGCTTTGACATTTATCCCTATTGATGGTAATTTGAAACCATAGAGGATTCATGAAATGTGATAACAATGTTAGTTGAAAACCAGATAATTATTTGATGGGCTCAGTGCCAAAGGTGACAAACCCACAATTAGAACAAACTGAGAAATTAAGTTTAAAGTTTAGAAGACTTTGGAAACAATTGGTGTTGGTGACAGAAACGATTTTAATTGGTCTTTATTCATTAGATACACAAAATTCAAATGAATATACCATAATAATAAAAAGTTTATAGTTAGACATGATGATGAAAAAAAAAGGAGGTACAGTCATGTTTGGCTCTTACACGAATAAAAAATGACGTACACTAAAACAATAGTGGTCACATATCCGGAGATTAATAATTAATGAAAAATTATTTTTCTTTACATTTCTATGATTATGTATCAATAATTAAATCAACAATAACCATTTCAAACAAAATTTCATTATTTTTCCTCTCTATTAGCGCGGTTCCTCCCTCCCCCATAGGGAGGAACCCCGCTTATAGGGTTGATACAATGAAACAATCCGGAAGTGCCGACTAGAAAATTTCGCGTTTCAGAACCCCTACAGACCGAAAATAACGGTGGTTCAAATTTGTATATATATATATATATATATATATATATATATATATATATATATATATATGTATATATTTATATATATATATGTATATATATATATATATATATATATATATATATATATATATATATATATATGTTAGGAGGATAACAGACCCCGCTATGTAAATAAACAATAGCTAGGTATAAAAGGGAGTGTAAGCCTAAATACAGCAGTTGCTTATCAGTATTCAAAGCGTGTGGTTCTATTACCCTTTTTAAAAACATCGTTTACTCTAGTAAACTCTTATCTGGTGCCGAAACCCGGTTCAATCGAGGAGTTTCGTGTTCGCGAACAGTACGGAGCGTACAGTGCGACGCGAAAATAGTGTATGACATCGAGTCGGTGTTCATCGCGTGTTTCTCTACAGCACAGGCTAAATAGTAGAAGAATGGCGACAGACGCACCTCCGATGGATCCGGCTACAGCCCTCACATGGATAAAAATCCAAACGTCGAACGCCCACGACATGAGGACGGCGATTTCGGAAATAGAAAGATTCACAGGAGGGATAGGTGACCTCGCACATTTTCTGAAAGCCGGAGAGCGGATTAATAAGGCCATCGAAAAAAAGGAAGAAGCAGGATGGTTAGGCACTGAAGATGTACCTGCCCTTCGAGCCGCGCTAGTGAACCGCATCAGCCGCCGTGTCCTCAACATCATACAGAGCGACGAAGATACGCCCTGGGATACGGTGAAGAGCAGGCTAAAACGGGCGTATGGCGGAGGAAGGTGGGCCCCAGAGGAAGACATCCTGCGGATGTTCCGGGAAACAAAGAGGCCCAATCAGTCTACAGGGAACTATGCCGCTAAACTACTCGAGTGGTATGGAAAAATTAGCGACAAATTCAGCGAACAATTAACACCTGCAGAAACTGTAGCTCGCATGGCTTTCCTGGAGTCAGTGTTAAAGGTTCAACTGAGGAAGGAAACGGGCAAGAACATAGCAGCCGATAAGTCGTTCCCCGATTCTGCTCAGGAGCTGATGGATGAAGACGAAAAGAACGCAGAGGCAGAAGTTGATGAGAGGGAGGACGGCTGGATACTTGCGAAACCACATCGACACAGACGCGCTGGAAGGAGACCACGTGAAGGGCGGGGAGGAGAAAAAGACGAGAGAAGAGACACAGAAAGAAGAAGCGATCGGCGGCCCCGAAGAAGCCAGGAAAAACGCTGCTATGAATGTGGAAGTACCCGACACCTAGCAGCACAGTGTGAAAAAACTAGGTGCTTTGAGTGTGGAACAGGAGGGCACCTAGCTCGAAACTGCCCGTACCTTAAGAAAAAGAATACCGATGCTGGGGAACCCATGGAGATTAACGCTCAGAAGTTACGACGCACATTCGCTACGGTCGCACGGAATGACTGCAGCTCGGTAGACTCTGGAAGCGAAAGTAGTGAGACATCTTCGACAAGCTGGGCGCGCGGGTCCAACCAGCGCAAAAATCACCAGCAAACGAGCAAAAATACTCAATGAGGACGGTGGGGAAGGAGCGGCAACCAACATCACGTAAATACTATCAGGAAGAGTACGAGAAAGAGAGGAAGGTTGCCGATAATTGAGGAGGGGGGGGCGCCGCTGGTTAGTAGACACAGGGAGCTCTTGCACAATCATCAGCAAACAAGTGTTGAGCCTGGAAAACGGAGAGATTCAGGAGTGCAAGTGTACGCTGTCAACACTAGGTGGGCAATGTGCAGTGGAGGGCGAGCTGAGGTGGCCCTTGCAATCATGGGGGCTTCCCACAGAAACAATTAACATTCATGTCGTAAAAAATTTACCAGCAGGCTATGAAGGAATTCTGGGATGTGATCTACTGGCAAAAGCGGGAGGAGCGGTGAAACACAACGGTAGAACTTGGAAAGTGAGAATTGGGCAGCGAACTTACCGCGTGGATAGTAAATGCCCTCAACCTACGACTCAACTGGGCGCAGTAACCAGAACTAAGAACGAGTTTGAAGTGCTCCAGAAGCTGTATAGCGACCTATTCTGGCAGGAGGGTCAACCGCTCGGCGTCACAGGGAAGACGGTACACGAGATCCCGTTAAAGGAGGAACGAGTAGTTTACGTCAAAGAACGGAGGTATCCCCATATCACGAAGGACGTCATTCGCCAGGAGTTGGAGACCCTATTAGCACAAGGAATCATCGTACCCAGTAAGTCGGCCTACAATAGTCCGTTGTGGGCAGTTCCGAAGGCAGGCGAAAGCGGGAAATACAGAGTGGTCGTGGATTACAGGAAACTTAATGCCCTCACTGTGGACGAAAAGTACCCCTTACCCAGGCTGGAGGATATCCTCGACCGATTACAAGGAGCGAAAATTTTTAGTACACTAGACCTGAAGGCTGGGTATCATCAGATTCGACTAGACCCAAAGGATGCGGAAAAGACTGCTTTCTCGTTCGAAAGAGGTCACTACCACTTTACAAGGATGCCTTTCGGCCTGAAGAATGCGCCTACCTCCTTCCAAAGGCTAATGGACGAATTCCTCCGCGGACTGGGTGAAGATTTCGTCCAAGTCTATATGGATGACCTCTTAGTCTTCAGTAAATCCACCGAGGAACATCACCACCATTTGCGGCAAGTCTTTAACAGACTAAGAGAATTCGGACTTAAGTTGTCACCAAACAAAACACGCATGGGCGAACCATCAATAAAGTTTTTAGGACATCTCATCTCAGAAGAGGGAGTGCGCCCAGACCCCGCGAAAGTGGAAGCTATCCAGCGGATGACAGTACCCAAGGATGTGCAAGGCGTCAGGAGAACCTTAGGTGTGCTCAACTATTATAGACGATTTATCCCAGCAATGGCTCATAAAGTCGCCCAGTTGAACATCCTCCTTCGCAAAGGACAGCCGTTTCGACTTACGGAAACAATGAGAGCAGACATTCAGCAGTGCATTCAGCACTTACGTGCGGCGCCGCTTCTCGCATTCCCCGACTTCCATCAGCCGTTCACTATCACTACCGATGCCAGCGAATATGCTCTGGGAGCTGTCCTAACGCAACCAGGACCTAATGGCGACCGGCCCGTCGCTTTTAGCAGTAGGAGACTAACACCCACAGAAACGAGGTACAGCGCCCTGGAACGGGAACTTCTAGCAATAGTGTGGGCGGTGGATCATTTTAGACCCTACGTGTTTGGCCGACGTTTTACGGTTAAGTCTGATCACAAACCGTTACAGTGGGTGGCGTCATTGAAGGAATCTTCCTCAAGAGTCGCTCGATGGAAACACCAATTAGCGCAGTACTCTTTCCAAGTGGTCCATACTCCAGGTCACGAGAATGTGGTGGCGGACTGGCTTTCTCGCGAGATCCCAGTCAATGTTCTGTCAGCAGGCGAAGATAGTCCTGAACCTTCGTTGCGCCGTTTCTTCCAACAATGGACTCCAGGCGAAGCCGAAGCAGAAGACCGCCAGAGCGAGTCCACAGAATCGGCAGCTGAGCGACCCTCGGAAATGCCGGAGGTCGACGATATCGTCGTACGACACAGACGACATATCATTTGGAAGACGGTCTCGTCGGGAACACCGCAAATTTTGTTCGGAAGGCAGCGACGCGATACAAAGGAGTGCACAGTACGAACCGAAGCCACGGTGAATGATGACACCATCATTCGCCTCTTGAACGATGCGTCTACGGCGGGGAAAACCGCGTATCTCTACGTTGGAAATGCAACACTGTGGAACCGCGTAGCTGCACTGTGGAGGAACGAACTCATTGGTTTAGATCGAAGTTTTGTCCGCTGCACTAGGCTAGGCGAACGAGTTAGTGATAAGTCACGGCAAGAGGAACTTACAACGGCATATCACCAAGGCAAAACCAATCATCGGGGAGAAGCAGAAACACTCGCCGCGCTCAAACGTTGCTACGCGTGGGAGTCCATGCGACGAACGGTCCATCAAGTCATTAGCCAGTGTAGAGTCTGCCAACAAGTTAAATATCAGCGGCGGCCACAACACACAAGACAAGAGGTTACGCCAACCACCGACAAACCCCTCCTAGTGATCCAAATGGACACCTTCACCTGGAACAGTCAAAAGTGGGTGACCATTGTGGATATATTCAGCAAAGTGGCCATGGCAATAGCAGTTGAACAGAAGTCTGCCGAATTAATCCGCTCAGCGTTGTTCCAATGGGCGCAGGTGTATGGGGTGCCGGCGACTATTATCACCGACTGCGGTCGCGAGTTTAATAATAGACTCCTGCGAGAACTGCTAGCTTCTTGGGAAACAGAGCTACACCTTACAACCCCCGGGCATCCCCAAGGACGCGGAGTCGTTGAACGTCTACACGGAACTCTTACCGAACACCTACGCCTCATCGAAGCCAGCACCAAGCACACTGGGCGGGAGAGCATGGCTAGGGCCATTTTAGCCTACAATCACTCAGTACATGCAGCCACGGGGTTCACACCAATGGAAGTCCTATTTGGTATGGGGTGCCTTCGGCGAGCAGCACCACCCTCGGACGAGCACAATGACGACAACAATGCAATTCTCGAGCTACATAAACTTCAGAAACGTACGCGTGACAAAGTTAAACTTCACCTGGAGGCGGAGAAGAAGAAACGCGTCGCACGCACGAATGAGCAACTACGAGATATTGCCACCCCACCTCGCATCGGCGATATAGTATATAGGCGAGTCCCCTCGAATCGACGGAAACTACCGTTCTTATATGATGGACCCTATCGAGTCGTCACCATTAGGGAGCATAACGTAGTCACCTTAGAGGACCTGGATGATCCAAAACGAAGACGCACGTGTCACGTAGAACAGCTGAAGAGACCTTTTCGATCGACCGAGGAAGTCGCACAAGAACCAGAAGGCGGACCAGGCCTCGCCCAACAACAGCGGCGACGTCCACGCAGACCACACCGCTAGATGTCGTAAAATAGTGTTCAGTCTAATTTTATTTTCAAATTCAGTGTATCAGATCATTTTTTTTTGTTTTGTTGTTTGGTTGCGTGTCCAGTTTTTCTGTTGATTTCTTGATGTAAGTTACCATTTTCATTTCTTACTAAAAAAAAAAAAAAAAAAAAATTACGTACTTTACTTATGTCTTATGTATCAATTAGAGTGAGTTGTCTTTATGAATTATATTTGTGTCTTTATAAATTAAATTTTCATGTCTTATGGATCTACTATATTTTTGTACATTGTAAAATTTCGTTTAATACTTCTTGGTTATGGTTGTGTTGTAGTTCCTGGCTTGCCAGGAACTGCGGGGGGGGCTGTTAGGAGGATAACAGACCCCGCTATGTAAATAAACAATAGCTAGGTATAAAAGGGAGTGTAAGCCTAAATACAGAGTTGCTTATCAGTATCCAAAGCGTGTGGTTCTATTACCCTTTTTAAAAACATCGTTTACTCTAGTAAACTCTTATCTTATATATATATATATATTTGTCTGTTCGTTCATTTCTGGCTTCAGGTACTTAGAATCAACGGATTCAGTTGAAACATTTTCCGCATATTCTACTTTCATTAAAACTAATATGTTGAAATTTTTGTTACGTTTGGAGTTAAGGAAGGGTTAGAATAAAATGTTTTATTAACAGACATAAAAAATTTTGGTAACTTTGTATACTTTCCTTAATATTTCGAAAATGGTTGAGAATCTTGCGAAACGTAAGATCACCATTAGAAAGATTACTAAATGCTCTACAAAAATAATTCTAATGAAAGTTTTGATTAGGCGATGTCAATCGGAGAAATAAGTGCTTAAACCTTTAAAGTAATTGATTTCGCTTATTCGAACTCTTCTTTTTGTCTTTGGTTTTGGTACTTAGAATTATGGGATTCAGTTGAAACATTTTCTGCATGTTCGAATTTTATCAACACTAATATGTTCAAATTTTGGTTACGTTTGGAGAAAAGAAAGGGTTAGAATAAAATATTTTATTAACAGACAAGAAAAGTTTTGGTAACTTTGTATTCTTGCGTTAGTATCTCAAAAACCGTTGACAATCTTGGGAAGCAGAAGGTTACCATTCGAAAGCTTACTACTACTAATTTATTGTTAAAAATGTAGCGTTCAAAGAGAGAGATCCCAAGGCTTTCCAAATGCCTCTGAGTGGAGGCCTTTCTGCCCGACTTATGGGATAGCTGACCCATACAGGTAAGATTGTAAATCAAGACCTTTTAAGACTGGTTTGTTTGAGATTTCATTTGGATAGGTGTTTCGCTATTGATCTAAATAAAGTAATAACTGTTTCTATTTTATGCCTTCATAAACACTAAAGATAAGAAGGGAACCGCGCTAAGATGACGCAGTTCCTGCGAATCGGACTTTTTTTATTTTATTCCGAAACTAATTGCACATTTCATTCCAAACGTTGCTGTTGTCAATGAGTTTTCTTCACTTGAAATAATAAATAAACAGATCAACATAATTTGAATCATTGGTACTATAAGAAAAAAAAAGGGTAATTCTACATAAAATTCTGATAAAAAAAAAGGTGACGTCGTGTGATAATTGTTGAACATCCAAGATGACGTCGAGAAAATGGGATGAGATATTTTTGGGCTTGGGGAACGTGAAGAAAAAATTGGCAGGTTTCAGGAAATTTTTGACTATTTTTCCAAATAGAAAACACGCCGCTAATGTCCATACTCAAAAAGAACACAAACAGTTTACAAATGCATAAAATGTTGAATCCATTATGGCTAGAGTGTTCAACAAAAGTATGCAATACTTGAGCACCTAGAGCGACGAATGTTTGCTTGTTTTTAGACCTGATTTCAATACGTAACAATGAAAATTATTTTTTTAATTATTTTAACAAACTATACCTTCATTATTAGTTTTTTTTTTCAAAATATTTGCCCACATGTACATGTTACTTAGAACGTACAAAATTTGGATGTTACCAGTTGAGGGTTAATTAAAACCGAATTGTATTTAATTAAATTTCGATATGATTTTTCAAATTGCTTGATACATTTTAATAGAATTCTACAAGTGGTGTTGTAAACTGAATCGTTTAAAACTCCAACCAGCGATTTATGAATAAATTTATTACAAACATTTATATACAACTAAAACAGATGTTTAACATTTTGTTTTTATAACTTATTTTATTTAAGTTTTCGCCATTTGCTGATAAAACTGTATCTTTTGTCGATACCCTCTTAGTAATTTAATGCTATTTGGCAACCATTGTCACCAATTCTTTTGTGTTAGTGTCAATGGTATTGTATGTTTTGTTCTATTATCCCAGCAAAAAGAGAGTATTTTTTTGTAGGATCAATTAACGGAAACTCAATTTTATTAAATTTGCCCAAATGACTGTATATGTGAATATGGATACTCAAATTATTATGAAGTTTCAAATTGTAAACATATCATTAAATCACCTAAAAGTTAGTACTGTCGAACATTTGAGGAAACGTTTCGACAATTCATTCATGACTGAAACCACAAGTTATATTTCTTTATAATGCGGTAAACAACCGCACATACGTTAAATGCCCTAAAATAATCAGGCATTTAACACAAAAGGAAAAAAAAGTCCGACTCGCAGGAACTGCCTCATCTTAGCGCGGTTCCGTTCTTATCCCTAGTCTAATTTCGAAAGATTAAAATAGAAGCAGTTATTATTTTGTTGAGAGGAGATCGTTGACCGTTGATGATGCAAGGTAGGGATTGTCCGGGTTCGGTCACTGCTACTTAATAATACATACCCCATATGTGTAGGTATGTGGGCATATATATGTACATATGTGTGCGTGTATATGTGTATGTGTATATGCATATATATAAATATATATATATTATATATGTATATATATATATATATATATATATATTTACATAGATATGTGCATATATTAGTGTTAAATATGTCCTACTTGTATTTACAGCCCTGATGAAGGCTTGAAGTTCAAGCCGAAACGTCGGCACAATAAAACCATTTTTACGATAAAATGTAGTTTTATTAAGTAGCAGTGACCGAACCCTGACAGTTATATTTTGGTTCCACCAGTCTTGAAAGGTAGGATTTACAATCTGACCTGGAAGGGTCGGCAACACAAGAAACCGTCCCGCTAGTTGCAAGGTCTTGGAATCTTGGAAATCTATATTTCTAACAATAAATTGTTTTTGTTATTTTACTTAACCTGTTTTATTTTCGAATACATTATCCAACTATAAGCAATTAAAAAATAACAAGGAATAAAATACAGGCGAAAAGAACACTTTGAATAAGCGAAATCAATTACTTTAAAGCTTTAAGCTCTTATTTCTCCGATTGACATCGCCTAATCAAAACTTTCATTAGAACCTTTTATGTAGAGCATTTAATAAGCTTTCTAATGGTATTCTTCCGTTTACCAAAATTCTCAACAGTTTTCGAGATATTAAAGAAAGTTCCCAAAATTTATATTATTTCTAGCAACAGAAAATTGGCCTCATTTTTCATATCCTGTTTTACACACAAAATTTTCGCAACATAAGAAATTACAAAACTAAAAAGCAATAAAAAACGAAGGGAAAGAGACAAAAATTACAACAAGAACGACAAAAACCCGTTCATAAGAACAAAACCGACGTATTTGAAGTTTTAAGCACTTATTTCTCCGATTGACATAACCTAATCAAAAATAGTTTTAGAATCTTTTTTGTAGAGAATTTAGTAAGCTTTCAAATAGTTTCTATCCACTTACCACGATTTCCCAACCGTGTTCGAGATATTAATGAAAGTATACGAACTTCCCAAAACTTTTCATGTCTGTTCATAAAATATTTTATTCTAACCCTTCCTTAACTCCAAACGTAACAAAACTTTCAACATATTAGTTTTAATGAAAGTAGAACATGCAGATAAAGTTTCAACTGAATCCCATGATTCTAAGTACCCAAACCAAAAACGGTATTCAAAAAATATTTTTCCAATTTTCTCAAAAACGGTTAAAGCTATCGCCTTGAAAATGGTTTCATTCGTTTTCCTAGCCCAGGAATCATATAAAACGAGTACTTAGAAGCTTATGAACTCAAAAACGTAAGCGTTACGATTTTTTTTGCGCGAATTTCGCCCCAAACGCCATCTTCCGGTAGGCGGATTTCGCTGGTTAACGAACTTGACCTTTCAAATTGGACGACGGATTTTTGTACCAAATTTCATCAAAATCGGACCATTCGTCTTCGAGCTAGAGAGCGAACAGACAAATATATATATATATATATATATATATATATATAAATATATACATATATATATATATACAAATTTGAACCACCATCATTTTCGGTCTCTAGGGGTTCTGAAACGCAAAATTTTCTAGTCGGCACTTCCGGATTGTTTCATTGTATCAACCTTATAAGCGGGGTTCCTCCCTATGGGGGAGGGAGGAACCGCGCTAAAAACAAAAAACATTTTAGATCCCATTTTGTTAAAACCTAGATTTGTAATTTATCAGATGACCTTTGCACTTCATTAAATATTTTTTTCTTTTTATTTAAAAAAAAAAAAACAATTAATAAAACAAATTAAATATCACGAAACCAATTGATGACTTATACATAGGCTGGTTGCTTATTATCATTCCAAAGAGAATAAATTGTATGCAAAAATTAAAAAGTCCGACTCGCAGGAACTGCATCATCTTAGCGCGGTTCCTGTTCATATCCCTATTGTCATTTGAAAAGCTTAGAATAGAAACAGATAATATTTTCCTCGGCCTTTCTTCAAAGGGTTTTATGACTGGTCGGGTCCGCCGGGAATTGTTTCAGAATCTTTTTTGTAGAGAATTTAGAAAGCTTTCAAATAGTTTCTATCCACTGATCATAATTTCCCAACCGCGTTCGAGATATTGATGTATGTAAACGAAGTTCCCAAAACTTTTCATGTCTGTTCATAAAATATTTTATTCTAACCCTTCCTCAACTCCAAACGTAACCAAAAGTTTAACATGTCAGTTTTGATGAAAGTAGAACATGTAGAAAATGTTTTAACTGAATCCCATCATTGTAAGTACCAAAACCAAGCTAGGCTTTGTATTTGTGTCGGCAGATACCTGGGGTATATTTACAACTCTTGAGGATTAACTCGTAGCAGGTACATTTTTTGTGGACCCACAGGCAGTGAACGGACTCTCTATTCCCTCATAGTATCTAACCTGTGTGAAGTTGAATATTGTTTCTAATTATACGTATCCTGTTTTATTGATAAATACATTTGACTATTATAAGCAATTACAAACACTAGGGAACATGCCAAAGAACTCGGAGTAGGAGCCTTGACAGTTTCAAGTCATTTGAAGGAAATCGGCAAATCCAAAACTGACATTTCATACGGTTCAGCCTGATATATTTCTAGCAATGAATTGTTTTTTTATTTTCATTAATCTGTTTTATTGTCAAATACATTATCCTACTATAAGAAATGACAAAATAACAAGGAATAAAAACCAAAAACGGTATTCAAAAACTATCTTTCCAATTTTCTCGAAAACGGTTAAAGCTATCGCCTTGAAAATGGTTTCATTCGTTTTCCTAGCCCAAGAAGCCTATAAAACGAGTACTTACAAGCTTATGAACTCAAAAACGTAAGCGTTACGATTTTTTTTGCGCGAATTTCGCCCCAAACGCCATCTTCCAGTGGACGGATTCTGCTGGTTAACGAACTTGACCTTTTAAATTGGACGACGGATTTTTGTACCAAATTTCATCACAATCGGACCATTAGGGAAGCCAGAAATGAGCGAACAGACAAATATATATATATATATATATATATATATATATATAAATATATACATATATATATATATATATATATATATATATATATATATATACACAAATTTTAACCACCGTTATTTTCGGTCTCTAGGGGTTCTGAAACGCGAAATTTTCTAGTCGGCACTTTCGGATTGTTTCATTGTATCAACCTTATAAGCGGGGTTCCTCCCTATGGGGGAGGGAGGAACCGCGCTAAAAAACAAAAAAAAATTGTCCTTTGAATGATAAGAAAGCTGTCACCGTATATGGTCAGCCATCAGTTGTACATAACTGTTTTTCTCTCCTTCTTTTATTTACAGGTATATTACAATCTACATTTTACAGTTAAATATTAAAGGACAGAAATGAATTTCATGTTTTTATTTGAATCTTGCTTAATTTTGTATCACATCTTGATCAATATTTTCAAACAATGAATTAGCTGAAAATCTTTTTAGGCGGAGGGTGACCTTCCACATCTCGCTCATTAATTTTTTAGTACATAACCTTAGTCCCTGTTAACAATCAATTTTAAATTTGTCTTTTCTTGAAAACTAAGCGATAAGAACACATTAATGATACATTTTAATTTTTCTGGGATATTTTTTAACACAATTCATCCTAACGTTCAATCATACATTGCAGAAAATTTAAGTGGAACTTTTTCGATTTAAATAGAAAATAAACAGTTAGGATCTGGCGTTAGTTGGGATTCGGCTATGAAAACATCAATACTACTTTTGTTAAAATCTGTATTAAGGACGTTTCGGCAACTCTTATCACAGAATAATTTTTTTTTTTTTTTTTTTTTTTTTTTTTTTTTTTTTTTTTTTTTTTTTTTTTACGGCGCATCGACAAATCTTGGCCATTAGCGCCGGGACTCCAGGGTGCAACCAGGAATTTTCTCAGCGAGCCCTGAGATGAGAAAATTCCTGTCGCCGGTGGGGATCGAACCCACCATCTCCCGCTTATGAATCCAGCGCGCAAGCCACTAGACCACGGGAGACCCCTCACAGAATAATTATATCTATAAAGATATATGGTACATCTACAGATACAAATCACTTATAAGAACAGTTCGTTGTTAACACGAATAAGTAAAAGAACATTATAAACAAAAAGTGAACAATAGTTGTTTCTAGAACTTAGTTAAAAGGATGTACAAATAATCAAAAATATAAAAAGTTAAAACGAAATATATTTACAAATGAACAGTTAGGCCCAGCGCACACGGTGAGACTATTCTGCAACTCGAGTTGCAAATTAGTTGCGTCTGAAACCAGTTTGCAACTTTTTTCAGCAAAAGGCGCGACTGTTCTGCAACTCGAGTTGCAAACCAGTTGCATATAAAATTATTTATTAACTAAAACAAAACACGCGAGTATATTGGCTTGTTGTAAATCAATTGCCCAACAGTTTCGCAAGTGGTTTGTTTATTTAGTGAGTTACGTGTTTCTTTGTAAGAACATGCGATGTCAGAGGTGCCAATGACCACAGCAGTCGACGCATCCAAATTAAATAAAAAAAAAAAAAAAAAAAAAAAAAAAAAAAAAAAAAAAAAAAAAAAAAAAAAAAAACTTGCGATGTCAGACTCACAAGGGGAGTATACAGCGATGGGGTCACCAATATGAACTATTTTTATTCTGGTGATTGTACACAGAAAAATAGTCGACGTGTCCGAGCGTTCCGTCCAATACGCCTTGGAGCCGAGAAATAAAATAAAATAAGTTGAAAGTGCTTTTTTCATCGAGTTTAAAAAATTATATCGACATGATTCTTTCACCAATTCATTTGTTTTATAGAGTTCCTAGATTAAACGTAAAATATAATCGTTAAACAATAATTTATATTACCTCAAATAAATTCAAAAATATGTTTACGTTTTCAAGTAAACTAGCATTATACATTATTTTAGACCAAAAATAATAGCAGAAATAAGCACCCCAAAAAACATAAATGTGGTGAATATCTTTGAAAACAAAAACTAATGATTTTTCCCAGTCTGAAGGAGACTACAAATTTGTAAGCGAAAAAGTAACATGACGTTTTGAAATTCAATATCTCCTCTTGAGATAATCCCATTTTTAATTCATTGAAATCCTTAAAAAGAAGAAAGACTCCTTGTTCTAACCAATAAATGACCATCATCGTATAAATGAGTATTGTATTATATCAAAATGTACTTGCAAAAAATGGTTCTCAAAATAAAAATAAAATGTTAATTTTTTTGCATATAACGTCAACCCCAGAACACGTAGAAACACCCTCATTGGAAGGAAATGTGTCAGATTATCGACCCTCCAAATTTGGTTTGAATCGGGTAAATATTCTTTGAAATATGGGCGGATTCTTGAATCTTTAACTAACTTATAAAGGCCCTCCCCCTTAGTGAAATTTAAAATACCTTTTTTTTCTTCTTTTTTTTGTGATATTCACAAAATTTGAATTTAGTTTTTTTTTTTATGTGCTAAAAACGAATCTTACATCCGTTTTTAAATCAAAAATTGCTTAACGTTAAGTTCTTGATGGCACATTTTGTTATTGGCTACATGGCTCAAATACACTTTACTTAAAACTGCCTTTACATACAGTCCAGGCAACGAACAGTTATAGATGGAAATTTTTGGAACACAATTTTTGACTTCGTAACTTTGTTTGGCCTAGATAGGAGGTGAACATAACAAATGTCCTCGCCCCTAGCCTTTAAGCCGAGGGGAAGGGGGGTTTAGAAGTTCCCATTTTTCGACTTTTCACTTATATCTCGGAAACCCTGCGTCCTAGCAAGGGCGCTACAAGTTCTATTTCATAAAGTTTTTCGAGGTATCTTTAGTTTCAGAAATATCCGCTCTTGAAAGTCTGTCATTTTGGGAAAAAACGCACTTTTTTCTATTCTCGACCGGATATCTCTTCACCAATGCACCCAAAAAATAAATATCGGTTATTGAGTTGTAGAGCATTCCATTAGCTTCAATAATATGTATTACAATACTATTTTATGTATTTTATTTCAAACATTATACACGCACTCACTTGGTCTTAACAAAACCATTGCCAATATAATGGTCAAGAAGTTATATAAATGAGTGTGAATAATTGGTCAGAGGCCCAAAATTATGTATTTCGTACTATTTATACGTCCAGTACTTACATAATGGAGAATATTTTGGACAATACAATGACTGGAAATGGTGAGAAATTGAACGGTTCATTGGTCGACAGTTGTTGCAGGTTATTACGATGAACACTAAAACTGTTTTCACAGTTGAAGGAAAATACATAAAATAGTAAAGTAATATATATTATTGTAGCGAATGGAATGTCCTACAACCCTGTAGCCGCAATTTATTTTTTGGGTTCATCGTTGAAGAGATATCCGGTCGAAAATAGAAAAAAATGTGTGTTTTTCCCAAAATGACAGACTTTCACGAGCGGATATTTCGAAAACTAACGATATCTAGAAAAACTTTATACAATAGAACTTGTAGGAAATTTAATCAGCTTTTATTTGTTATAGAATAGTCATGTCGCTAGGACGCGGAGTTTCCGAGATATAAGTGAAAACCCGAAAAATGGGACCTTCTAAAGCCCCCTCCCCCCTGCTTAATGGCTAGGGGCGAGAACTTTTGATATGTTCACCTCCTATCCAGCCCAAACAAAGTTACGACGTTAAAAATTGTGTTCCAAAAATTTCCACCTATAGCTGTTTTCAAGCATTCGTTGCCTGGACTGATAACCCAAGATAATATAGCTGAATAACATATGTAATAAATGAACCTTCATGTATCTAAGCAACCACAAATATCGATAGAATGCAAGGCTGTCCGACGAAAGTCTCGTACAACTCAAATGCAACGCAACTGCAACCGTGGGCCCGCGGTTGCAGTTGCGTTGCATGTGACTGGTTTGAAATCGTCAAAAACAAGATGCGTCGTGTGCGCCTGTCCATTGAAATACATTGCCGAGGTCGCAAAACAGTTGCGCGTGCAACTTGAGTTGCAAACGAGTTGCATCGTGTGCGATGGGCCTTAACATATGTTTGGTTGCAGGTTAGTTTGAAATCGTCAAAAACCAGTTGCGTCGTGTGCGCCTGTCCATTGAAATACATTGCCGAGGTCGCAAAACAGTTGCGCGTGCAACTAGTTTGCAACTGGAGTTGCAAAACAGTCTCACCGTGTGCGCTGGGCCTAAATAATGATAATATATTTAATCTACAATATATTTGTCAAATACCACTCACTCATTCACTGACCTATCACCCCCCAGCCCAAACAACATGAAAGAAGATTTCGAAATTTTGCATGGACACTCCCTTTAGGACGTAAACACTCGTTAAGAAAGGATTTTTTGATATTCAAATGTTTAAGTATTTTTAGAGGGGTTTAAAGTTTGAGTTGGTTAGAGCATGCAAGCCTAGGTAGAATGCGTTGCTAGGACGATAACAGAACAGCTGTTACCGTACATTATCTATTTCATAGTATTATTTTTAATTGCGGTTAACTTCAATTATGATGCCAGACCTTGAATCACTTGAACTTAACTGTGATTTGGACCAACATTACCAATTCGCCACTACCAGCCGTAATTTTTGTTACATTTCAACGAAACTCGGTATTCGTGGTGGTAATAAACAGAGAAAAATGGGTTGTAAAAATAAACTAAATATGGTTATTTAGAAGGGGGTTTACTCCGGACCTAAAGTACTAATATACTCATACCGGTCGTAATTTCTGCTGTATTGTAACGAAACGCGATATACGTCATGGGTAAATCAAGAGGAAGAAATTTTGTAAAAATTAGCTAAATCGGTCAATCGGAAAGGGGGGTTTACTTTGTAATATATTTCAATAGAATAGCCCGCCAGATGTAGGTTCGCAAGGCCGCCGCAAGGAGCAGTTTCTACCACTAGGGAGACTGTATCCTGTTCCTGCGTCAGATGAAAAGACGAAAAAAAGAAGTTTTTTTGTATTTAGTAAGTAGCGTAGTAGGTGCTATGTGTAAGCATAACTCTGGAAGCAAATTAATTACAAAATTAATAATTGAACAGCTACTCATTACAAAATTAAAAGATAACTATTCATGTTTTTATTTTATTTATATAGGATATTTTAAGCAAATTATTCTGGAAAGCAGTCTACACTACCCTAATTTTGAGGAAAGTGCTTAGTTATGCAGCTCTTGCGTGACGGACTTTTTATGTAAATCGATTCAACCTTTAAGAGTATTAAGCACACAGAGATGTAGTATGTGACTGATTTTGAAATATTGTCACTTGGAAAAGAAAAAAAATTCTTTGTTTTCCAAAAGTGAAAGTGTCCGACTGGCTTACATCAAGCATTCGTATTCTACAATTGTCTCTAAAAAATAATCAAATTATCCCTAATATTAAAATATTTTATGAATAACTTAAATATCCTCCGAAACAGACTAATTTTTTTCAAAATTTCTCTTAAAAAAATAAATAAACAACAACATAAGAATGTCCTGTATGATGTGAGGTATTTGACATCACAAATTTAGCCAGAGATACAACACTAGCCTCTGTGACTTGTGATAAATGTGCTATCAAAGCTAGAGTCAAACGCAGGTGTTAAAGGAAAAATTGCTCTACTTTTTAAAGGTTCTTTTTTGTGTTTCGACCTGTACAACACAAGGCAATCCCGAGCGCCTGTCTGGAATTCACTTTTCTTATTTTTTCTCTATGTATTTAGACATTTACTGTTAGCTAATGAGATGGATGTTTTGCATATTAATGTAGTATCTACTGTTCTATTTTCCTGAACTATGAGTTCGTCATATCATGTTTCATCTCCAAAGGAACAAAAAAAAAAAAAAAAAAAAAAAAAGAACACTCAAAACAACCAAATATATAGAACCACTTTATCCAACGGACCAATTCCATTTATATGAACACTTTTATTTTCGCGCACCTATATATTTTGCTGGAGTACAAGGATTACCCATTATCACTACATGTCCTGTAGATTTTCACCCGAATTGAGGTTTCTTGTTCATTAGCTGCAATTTGAAATTCCAATCAATTCTTGACAGCTGAGCATATTGGTATACATATTAAGATTATTTAGAAATAATTGCGCTTTAGTTGGAGAGAATTCCAAACAAATTATTATATTTAGCTTTTGGGTGTTCTTCTGAAGGAAAGCATTCTTCATCTGATCATCATTCCTACCAAAAAAAAAAAAAAATTGCGGATACAAGGGGCGAACTGAACAACAGATAGTTTTTATGAAAATGTGTTTCAATATAAATATTAGTTTTGTAAGCACAGCAATTGAGTAGCAAATACTTGGCGGGGTTCTGAGCTTGTCCATAGCACTATATCTCCACGACTGTAGCTATGATGGTGGGCCCCCTTACAGTGGATCGTCTCGTGAGCCCCACGCACAGTGGGGCACTTGACAGATTTAGGAGAGCAAAAGTCAGAAAATAAATGTCACATTTAGAGATGAATACCATTAGCAATGTAAACACAAGTGTCTTGGGGTTCAAAAACAGTACGCTCACTGTTGACAAGCAAAGAGGTCAGAGAACACATTTATAGCAACAAATAAATAAAAAAAAAATCAGTCCCGTAACAGGCCACAAGGGCCCAGAGGGGCAGATACTGTAGAAATATCTGATTCTTGACCGTACGGCACACTAGGGAGATAGTGTGGTCAACATTATGCTCCGGCCGCCTGATTTTCCCCTTGGCTGCTAGTTCATTTTCCCCTAGGCAACTGCTAGAGTCATTAGCACCCAAGGTACCCATTATTAATTAAATTAATTAAAGGCTGGGTGAGCCTAGGGACGATCTGGGACCCCAAATCCAACCCTCGAACGGCAGCACTAGAAGAAAAAATCTTTAGTGCGCGCTCGGGTTTTGAACCTGGTCCTCCAGTTTATTAGTCGAGTGCTCTACCACTGAGCTAACCTCGCCCCCATTGCAACAAATAAGTCTAGTTTATTAACAAGCTTCTAAACAGTTGTTGGTGTGATAGTGAAGGGCTACAAGGTAATCTCCAAGCATGAGTATCGTTTTAAATAGGTAGTAAATGTTATTATTATTTTTACTATTTAAGTAATAATTATGAATTTAAAGATAAGAAAATAGTACATGCCTTGCATGCGTCGAATTTAAAAGTATAGATGTGTACATAATTAACAAGATTAGGAGTTGATGTATAATTGTAAGCATCCTTATCCAACTTTTTAAAGAACATAAAATTTTAGGTGCCTACGTGATTCCAGGCAAAGAGCAGTTTGATGTTTGGCGGACAAAACATGATTTGTCAGACGAAAACGCCGTCGTTTTACAATATTTTTTTTTACAAATTGACTGTGGATGGTGAAGAGGGAGGTGATTTTGATCAAATTGCAAAAATTAAAGCTAAGCCCAAAGCTTTGCTCGTCCAAATTCAATCTTTAATGGCTCCAAATGGTACACTTCTTATCTCTTTTTAGTGTTTAATTCGATCACGAATTTGACCGTGATTGATCAGAATTTTGCTCTCCTAAATCGGTCATTTACCCCACTGTGCCATCGTTTTGCGGGAAACCTCACACCCCGTAGAGTCAAAGGAGGGTGGTTATAGACGGTGGTCAATTTTGGCTGTAAAATGCTGGGCATAGCTCCTTGCTGTTTCCAACTTCTGCGTTATTCACACCAGTCACGGTAGGCAAGTGAAATTTCTATTTTCAAGGCCTCGTAAAAAAAAAATGGCGCTAAGTCTCATTCACCAAACATTGATATGCAAAAGAGATATAGCCATTGTTGGTACTAATATGGCGATTGCACCGGTCAACAAAATAAGAATGCTACGGATGTTACGGATCCAAAACAGTGAAAGTAGATGTAATATAGGGTTTCTGGCGCAGTCTTCAAAATTCCCTATTTCCCCGAAAAAACCTGATCGTCGATTTTTGTAGGATTTTTCATTTTTATCTCAAACATCTAATTTTTTTAAAAAATATACATTTTCTAACATATTTCTTTAAAACCTAACAAATAAAAAAAAAATACATATTTTTAACATATTTCTTTAAAACGATACAAAAATTGGGATCACCCCCAAAAAGTAAAAATATTATATAATTAATTTAATTATTATTTCCATTTGTTATACACGTTTAATCATCAATATCACTTTCAGATTTCTTAGATTTAGATCTATTTTCATTTTTATTTTCTCGGAAGTCAATAATATGAATTTTCTTCCCATCATTTAATTCTTTTAAACCGTCATAAACGAATAATAGTTTCTGTGAATTTAATTGTTGAATATCTTTTTTATTTAATTTGTCATTAAATCTATCTGGTAGATAAACTTGAAATTTATCTTCCTTATCTTTTAACGTAACAACTATACGTTTTCCAAATTTTGTAATAGTTTCTTTAAATTCTTTAATTGAATAAGATTGACCACATTCCAATTCTGTTAGTTTCTTTATTGGAGTATTTTGACATTGACCAACTCGTTGGATCTTTTTTAATACTTCCATTTATTACAAATAAAATTTATCAAATAAAATTAATCAATTTTATAAAAACCTTTATTACAATTATATTTTCGTACACTGAGAATGCTCTATATAAATCCACCATTGTTATCGAAGTGGGGCGGGGTATCTGAATGATATCACATATGGGCGGAGGTTCCGGTGGGTGTACTCGCTTGATTGCTGCTGCAGTCTGGTATTGATTTTTTGAACTACCAACAACTAACAACCTTTCTATTTGTTAATTTTCGACTGATTTCGAGAATTTCTTAAATATTAATTAATGAAAATAGATTAATCTGATAATTTAAAACTATTAACTAAATAACAAACAAATACTTGGATGGAATAAACAATCTAATAACAAGTAATAGACTATTAAAGTCGTAAGTTCTCGGTTTCATCATTCATACAGGATTCTAGTATATATACAACAGTCAATAGTATTTCAGACGTGGAAAAGTGAGAGAACCAAATGTATCTCATCACCGATGTACCGAGATGGCCATAGGTACACCGGAAACGATGTGACGCATGCGGTGATCTCATAGAGCATGCCATTTTCCTCAAAAATACCTCACGCTCACCTTACTTTGTAAAATCTAAAAAAAAGTTACCAAGCCTGAAAAGTTGACAGACGGCTATAAACGCCTGATGGTCCGTGATGGGCTCAAGCAACTCAAAAATAACGAGTTGAACACTTCCAAAGGAAGTACAAAGGTAACTAAAGAACAAAGTAAGGTTGAAGCCAAAAGGAAGGAGAATACGGGGTATTTTTGCACATTTTTAGAAAAAATTAAAAATAAAAAAATTAACCATTACTTTCAAAGTCTTGAGAGACATAAATAAATCTTATAATATTTGTCATTCTAAATTTCTATTAAATCATTCTTTATAAAATCATATTTCAACTTTTTCTCAGAAACAATAATCACATATATATTTGTACCACCAGGAACTACATTCTGAAAATCAACATTCAGAATAATATTATTTTTACTATTTGAAATATTAATTGGTCCTTTTCTAACATCTATTACATATAAAGGTCTATTTTTTATGAAATCATCAGGATCATAAAGCATATTCATATTTCCGATATAAGACCTTTTATAATCTTTATACATATCATATAATAATGAATAATTGTTCTCTTTAATATCTAAATTTAACATTTCTTCCGGATAATATGTTTCATTAATTTTAACTCTAATATTTCTAACATCAACATGGTCAAATTTAGAAGGATCTTTCTTTTGATCATTTCTTCTCGATGTTTGGAATCCTACAATTATGAATTTCGGTTTATCAATGTTCCTATAAATATTAGTTATATCAAAACTTAAATTTGATCCCATAATACCAGTTTTTTCAATACACTCCCAAGTTTTAAATACAAATTCTTGTGTTCCACCAAACTTGTCCATCTCATTAATTAATTCAATTTTTGAAGGTGTTGAATACTCTATGATAGGAACACGTAAATAAAAATCAGTTATTGTAATTTTACCTGTAGGTGCATAAGACTTTCCATCTGCTTGAAGTGATAGAAAAATCCCGTCATCATCAGTGTTTCTAAGAAATGTTATTAAAAATCCTCCTTTGTATATTGGTATGTTTATACCTCCAAAATATCCTAATCCTAAATCGTTTAAGGTTCCACAATAATTAAATTTTCCATATTTATGATCACATTTCACTGCACCATTCATTTTAGACAAAGTTTCATCTTGAGACAGTGATGTCGTATGTTTTACAGTACTTATAATACCTGGATCTTCAATTCTATCAATTAATTTGTTATGTTTTTTTACTTCTATACTTCGAAATAAGAAAGGAATAAAATTATCTATTAATTTAGTTCCTGAATTCATACCATAGTGTTCACCATCTTTGGCATTGAAAGAACCTGAAATAACAAACTGAAAATGGGAACTTAAAAAATTATCACCAACATCGATTAAGAATTCTATTCTCTGATTTTCTTTATTAAAATTCAATTCGGTATTATTCGATGGGAAAAAATGTTTAAATTGTTGTTTTTCTATATTAGGATTATATTTTGAATACATCTCCATTTATTAAGATAAAAAATCGTTATAATTTAAAAAGTAGTTTATAATTATTAGACCCCGTCTCAGTGACGAGGTTTGAAAATTTAAAAAACATAATTTATTAATGAAGGTACAGTATCAACATTAAATCTATTTTTATAATATTTCGAAAATTCTTCATAATGTTCTTGTTTAAATTCATTTGATATATCAGTTCTTTCGAAAATTATTATCCAATTAACCAAATGTTTATATTTTATTAAAGTATCTGGAGAAAACTTTTGATAAAAAGACATAATGTTCCAATCAAATAATGAGTAATAAAACTCGATCTTTTGTTCATCGATTTTCTGATATCGCGAAATGATTTTCCAATCTATTTTATTTGAAAACATTCCTAATTCTTCTAATTTAAACGGATGGTATTGTGAAACAAGTTTCCAATTTAATTTATTCTGAAATACAATTAAAAATTCTGTTGTTAAACCAGGAAATGAAGATATTTCATCCCAATCATTATTTTGTGTTGTCTCCATTTATTAAGAAAAAAATCTTTTTAATTTTCAAAATTGTTACCACTTTAGGAAATAATACTATTCGGAAGGTAAAGCAATATAATGAAGTTCTCTTCGCAGTTCTGATACTTTTGTGTTTAATTCTTTTCTTATTATTTCTATTTCTTTAAGAATACTTTCATTTAGTGATTTTTTATATTCTTCTTTCGCTATGTCTTTTTCCAGTTCTTCTATTTTATTGTTTAAATCTTTCATAAATTGTTCTACTTGTGGGTAATAACTATTATATAAAGTGTCAGAAAATATTTGAAGATGTATTTGTAACTCTTCTTCTTTCAAATATTCTTCCATTTTGTTCTTTATATCACTATCAACTTGTACTGGTATAACATCACTAATTAAATCCTGAGTGAGTTTTTTCATCTTTTCATCTAAATCTTCTTTAGTTGTATATTCAAATAATTTCTCATCGATGATCTCTTCAAATTCTTTTGTATCAGTTGTTCTTTTATCTCTTTTATTTTCATTAATTGCCCTCTCTATCATCGTTTTCACTTGTTTCATAATAACTACATCATTATTATCTCTTCCTTCTGAAACACTGACAAGTCTTTTTTTATTAAAACCAATATAACTTTTAGTAAATGTAAACAATGAACCGATAATTTCATCAACTTTTACTTTTAATTCATTCTTTAATTTATTATTAAAATCATTTTTTAAATCATTCTTTAATTTATTTTCATCATCTTTTAATTTTGTTTGGAATGTTGAGAATTCTGTTCTAAAAGAATTTGAAAGTTCATTTACAATATCACTTTTTAATTTCGTTTCATCAATATCGCCAGATTCCGGAAAAACAATTTGATTTCCTAAAACATCAAATTTTAAAATAACTCTTGAATAAGATTCCATTTCTTTCTATTTATTATATTTAAAATTTCATTAAAATCCATATCTTTAGAAAAGAATTTAAGAACTAACAAACATAAATGTCCACAAATAGGTGGATCATTAATTTCTTGAAGTCTGTCTTCATTATATATTAAATTATCTTTTCCCAAATATATAACTAATTCCTTTGATGGATGTAAGTTTCCATATGAATTAAAATAATATTTTTTATTTCCATTTTTATAATAAGAAACCCAGTGAGTACCATTTCCGAAAGAATTATCAATGTTTACAATTCCACACTCAATATTTCTAGGATGTTTCGGAAGTTCATCTTTCATAAAAACTCCTCTAAAATGTTTTATGTTTAACTTCTTAACGATATTCTCGATATCAAAATTAGATAAAGGAGTTATTTTTTTTTTTTAACTGTTACAAGTTTTCCTCCCTGTTTCTTTTCCATTTCTTTATTATGTCTTGTTTGTTCTTCTATTAGTTTATCTTTATATCTTTTATCGATAACCGAGTTTGCAATAGAACTTGCTCCACTCGCTAAAGCAGCTAAAGCTCCTAATCCTGCAAAAATTAAAGGAAGTATTCCACCATCTTTTTCATTTTCTCTTAATTGTTTATATGTTAATTTAATTCTAGTTCCCTTTCCGTCTTTAGCATTTCTGTTAATCTTATCGATCTGTCTTTGAGTTAACAAAATTGAATTATTTCCTTTTTTTGTATCGATTGTAACATCAGTTTTCTTTTTTACAGCACCAATAATTTTAGATTTTTGACCTTCCGTTAGTGAAATTTTAAAAGGTTTATACTCACTCATTTTCTTTAATTTATAATGAATAAAAAAGAATATAAATTCTTTCTACTGGAAATTTTTGCAGGATTTAAAAATGTTCGTTTCTAATAAATGGAGGGGATTCTAAATATTCTGAACAACAAACTTAACTATAATAATAAAGAAATATTTATGATTTTAGATGAAAATAACGATCCTTGGTTTAAAGCTAGAGATATTGCTGAATTATTAGAGTATAAAAAAATAACTAAAGCATATAATCTTGTTGATGAAGAACATAAAACAAATCTAAATCTTATTTTAGAAGGGTGCTCCTTAGAAGAGCACCCTTCAAATATGCAAGCACATACTATTTTTATTAACGAATTAGGTTTATATTCTTTGATTATGAAATCGAAATTACCTCAAGCAAAAGAATTTCAAAAATGGGTTTACAATGTTATCAAAACAATTAGAAAAACAGGGGAGTATAAATTGAAGGAAGAATTATACAGTAAAGACAAAATTATAAAAAAGAAAGATGAAAAAATTGAAAATTTAAATAATAAAATAACAAATATCAAATCTGATGTTGTACCTAAAACTAAAGATGAAAAATTAAGACATTTTTTCCTATTATTTAAGTTAAACGACTATGAATGTGAATATAGTTATTATGTTATAAGATGTCAAAAAGTATATTTAAAAAGAGCTGTTGATAAAATAGTTTTAGAACATCAAGATTGTGAGGAGATAATAAAATTCTATGATCCAAATAGTGTTAATTTATATTCTAGAATAAAAGAAAAATTAAAAAATGATTTAGAATTTCATGGTAATTATTTTAGAATAAATAATGAAGAATTTAGTGAGGAATATCTAATTATAAAAATAGAGGAATTACACAGTGAAAAAGAAATTTAATTCACAACATTTTTTTTATTTATCCAAGTATTATGTGAATTATCAAAACCTAACCATTTGACATAAACTTTATCCCCTTTTCTTTTTAAAACCTTTTCAACAAGATAATCATGTGGATATTTGGTTTTCATTAATTCTTCTTTATAAAATCTACCTTCGATTTCTTCTTCCTTCAAATCTTTTAATTTATAAGTAATAGGAATGGAATTTATTATTTTATTTATTTTGAAAACTTCAGTAGACCAGTTAGGTGTATATCCTTTTTCAAATATTCCTTTATATTTACTTATCCTTACATAATCGTTTAATTTAAATTTCGGTTTTTCATTTTTAACATTGTTATCATTATAAATATTCATTAATACTTCTTCTTCATTTTTCTTATTAACTTCTATAGGTTTCATTTTTATAGTTCTATGATAGGAATTATTATATGTTTTAATCAAATCATCTAAAATATCTATCCATTTATAATTTCCTCTCTTAGAAAATTCTTTCCACATTTTTTCTTTTAATGTTCTATTAAATCTTTCTACTATAGCAGATTTTATTTCACTATAACTAGAATAATGATTGATATTATATTCTTTCATTAAATTCTGAAATTCTTTATTATAAAATTCTTTTCCGTTATCCGTTTGTAAATTTTTTGGTTTATTTTTATCGTTCAATATACTTTTTAATGCTTCAGTCACTAATTTACCAGTTTTATCTTTAACAGGAATTGCCCAAGAAACTTTAGAAAATGTATCTATTACAGTTAAAATATATTTAAATCCTTTATTAATTTTTGATATTCCTTTTAAACTTCCAGTATTCATCTCAACTAAATCAGATTGCCACAGGTCATTTATTCCTCGAGTTATAATTTTTGTTCTTTCAAAATTTCTTCTAACCGGTTTATGAATTTCTTCAATTATTCCTTCTTTTACACTCATTTCTTTTTCATTTTTTGACCTAAAAAAGTATTCTTTTTACTTCCACAAATTTCACAAATTCCTTTACCCATGAGTTTTCCATTTTTAGAAGTTTCTTCATGATAATTCTTACTTTCTGTTTGTTTTTTACACTTTACACAATATATAAGTACCATTTATTATAGGATAAAATCTAGTCTTTAAAATAGATAAATTTCTCTAGTTTATGGATATACTTTCCATTGTTTAATTTATTATATGTATTTATCGATAGAAAACCATAATCATCCCCCCAACAATCATTACAAATTTTTTTAAAGCTATCAAAGGATGAAAAATCACTTCCAGCAAAATCTTTATATATCATTTCAGTGTAATGAAGAGATTGTTTAAAAGAACAAATAAAATTAACATTATTTCTAATAAACTTTCTATCAACTTTACTATAACATTGACTTAAATAAATACAAGAAATATTTTTATGTCTACCTCTAACAAAATATTCATTAATTTTTTCATGATTTTCAAATATAATATCATCAAAGATAACTAAACTATTTGGTTCACAAGTATCTACATTTTCCATTTCTTCAATATCATTATAAAAACACCCTACATCCTCTCCTATTTTATTTCCAATATCACTAAACAACTCAATCATTTCTTGATAAATATCTTGATCTAAAGATTTACTACATACATATAATTTAGAATAATCTAACCAATCTCCATAAATAAAATTTGTTAATAAAGTTGTTTTTCCAGAACCACTACTACCGATAATTATACATCTTAATGGTAATGGAAAAGGTTTATTGTTAGTCTTATTTTTATCTTCGTGGTAAATTTTTATACGATACTTTTTTTCCATTATAAATAGAGTAATTTATATAAGATGAAATTGTTAAAAATAACTGGTAAAACTTCTGAGTTGACTTTGAAATTAGCACATCCAATATTTCTAGACGAAAATATAAATTATAAAATAGGTCTTGTTGGTTTTTATTCGGATAATAACATTCCTAACATACAAAAAGATTCATTCATTTCATTCGATATTAATAAATCAAGAAAACATATTAAAATTGAAAAAGGATTTTGGAGTTTAAAAGAAATCGATAATCTAATAAAGAAAGAACTTGTAAACGAAAAGTTCTATATAAAAAGTAATAATGATGGAAAGGTAAAAATGTTTTCACCGTATCCATTTGATCTGGACGTAAATCTTAAAAACATTTTTGGTTTCGAAATACCAACTAAAAATGAAATTTCAACAGATTATGCAAGTAACACAGTACATGTTGGAAAATTCAGACCTAAATTAAGACCTTTTGATGTTATCGAAATTCATTGTAATTTAGTTGAATCTAGTTTAGTGAGTCATTCTTCTAATGAACACATACATGAAGAAACTGATTTAGTATATAGTTTTTTCCCGAATGTTCCTTTTGAATCAAAGATTTCAGAAAAACCCTTAGAAATTGTTTATGTTCCAATTAGAAACGATATTCATAAAATTCAAAAAATAAATGTAACTATTAGGAATGAAAGACATGAATTATTAAATAATGAAAATGTTAATAATATTATATATTTAAGTCTGATTCATGACAAATAAACTTAACGAAATGTTTAACTTAGTTAAATCTAGTTAAACCGTTCTGAACTTTTTAATATAATAAATGGATCCAAAACAAACTATTAAGATAAGAGATAGATTAATTAAAAAATTTGAACATGCCAGAAAACAAAGAATACTTGAAGAAGATTTAAAAGGTAAAGAATATTTACCGATAACGAGTGCAATCAATAAACTTGATAATACTTTTAATGAAAAGATTTCTCAAGTCGACAAGAGTATAAAAAATGTGTTAGAACAAAATAAAACATTAATTACAGATCTTGTACCGTTTACAAGAAACATAGCAGATATGGAAATTCCACCTTCGGGAGAAGAAACATCTTTTGAACGAGAATTATACGATAAAGATACACCACTTGCAAAAAGTACACCTTTTTCAAAAGACAAAAAGAGAGTTACATTTGTTCCAATGGAAAAAGTTTCAGAAGACGAGTCAGATTTAAGTGAAGACAGTTTAAATGAATCAGATACTCCATTGAATATTTCATCATCTGTTATCGGTCAAATAATTGGTCCTCTTGGAGCAACATATTTACCAAAACTAACTGATAAACATTATGGAATTACTTACGATGAAAAAAAATTATTTTTTAAAATCGGAAAGAATAAAGTTAATATAGATGGAAATGATTTAATTATTGATGGAAAAAAATATATTGGAACAAAAGGATTATGGGTTCTCTTAACACAAAATTATGAAAACTTATTTGATAATAAAGGTGAAAAATTATATTCACCAGAAGAATTTAATACCTATAAAGAAATTTTAATTAATAGTGAGGTTTTATATAACAAAAATAACTCATCAACAAATAGACCAAAAGCTCCACAATCAAAAAAATATAAAAATTTATTAAAACCTATATACGAAGAATTAAAGACAATTCCGGTTACCGGAAGAGGAATAGTTAATTATAATGAACATTCTGTTATGTATATACAAAATTTGAATGAATTGATTTCAAGATTGAATTTAATATATGCTTCAGAATTGGCTGGAGATAATAATTTTCATAATGAAAAAGTCGGTATTATCAGATTTTTAACAAATCTTTTAGAAAAACATATTGATGATCGAAAAGGAACTGAATATTTAATAAGATTAGTGAATGCTCTTCCACATAAAATAATTAAGGATGAAACTATAGGATCTGGATTGTTTAATAAAATATTAAGTGGATTACCATTTGAATTACATTATCCGGGTTATAACTATTTAGGTCCAGGTACTAAATTAAATGAAAGATTGGAAAGAGGTGATAAACCAATTAATAAATTAGATGAAGCTGCAAAAGAACATGATATATCTTATAGAGATCATAAAGAAGTATCAGATAGACATATCGCAGACAAAATTTTAGAAAATAAAGCATGGGAAAGAGTTATTTCGAGTGATGCTGATATAGGAGAAAGAACTGCGGCATATTTGACAACGAATGCAATGAAAATTAAAAGACATTTAGGAATGGGTTTGATACATTCAGAATTTGATATATTTCAGTAGAAACAATTTATATTAACTTTTTATCAACCTGCAAAAATTTCAAAGGGGTCGGAAATCACGACCCCCTTGTTTTTGAAGAATTTGAATATAAATATAGAATTTTTTAAAACTATAAATGAAGAAGGTAAGATTTAATGATCTTGTAACTATTTATGAAATACCTTATGAATGTAGAATTAATTTTAATTTAATCAATAATCAGAGGTTTAAAATGAGAATATTTGAGTTTGAAAAGATATTTAACAAAATATTTCGATGATAAATTTTATATTGATAAAAATTATTTCTAAATAAATGGAAGACCTGAAAAATAAGACAGTTAAAGATTTACAAAAAATATGTAAAGAAAATAAATATCAGGGTTATTCTAAACTGAGAAAACAATCATTAATTGATTTAATATTAGAAAAATCTAAAACTAAAGAAAAATTAAGTGATAAAAAAATAGTTGAATTAAGACGTTTGGGAAGTCAGTATAAAATAAAAAATTATTATAACATGAAGAAATCTGTTTTAATTAAGTTATTAGAAGAAAAAGAATCTATGGAAGAATTTAAATTACCTCCACATTACGAAGACGAATTTGAATTAACTTCAGTTTATGGAGACGATTTAAAAAATTCGGATACAGAAGGAAACTTTATAGATGAAAATTTGGATCATGGAGAAATGGAAATGTGTAGTATATGTGGAAGGTATAGTGTATTAAATAATAATTGTTATAATTGTGTAACAGACATTAAAATAGGTAAATATAATCGTAAATCGTATAGAATAAATAGATTTCGTAAAAAATTGAATAATTTAATAGAAAATGTTAATGATAAGGTTGAAATTGAAAAAATATTTGAAACTTTTATTAATAATTATAGAGGTAAATATATACCTTATAAATATTTAGTAAAAAAGATTGCAGATTATTTAAAAGTAGGAAATAATATTGAAATTAAGGAAACTAAGAGAATGGTGAAAATATGGAATAACTTTGAATATAAATTAATCTATTAGAGAGTATATTTTAAAACAAATGATGATGTAAAATTTTGTAAGATCTAAAAAAGTTCGTTCCTAATAAATGGAGGAATTAGAACCTTTCGAATTTTGTCAGATCTGTTGTAAACAATCGGTATTAGATAATCGTTGTTATAGTTGTTATCCACCAACAAGAAATCCTCATAATAATTTTAAATATAGACAGAGATATTTTCATGAACATTTATTACAGTTAATAGATGAACCTGAAGATAGAATTAAAATTGAAGAAGTGTTTGAAGTTTTTAATGAAAATTATAAACGAAAAGCCCTACCATATAAATTTTTTATTGCAAAAATTGCAGATCTATTAGAAATTAAACATAATGTTCGAATAAGAAAATCTAAAAGAAATGAAGAATTGTGGAATGAATTTTTAGAGATGAGACCATTTGAGATAATTGAAAAGAAAAATGAATTTAGAGAATATATTTTGAATCAATTTAGAAATATTAAATAATTTTAATTATTTTCTAGGATGGAAAAATTTGCAGGATTTAAAAAGTTCATTTCTAATAAATGGAGAACCAACTGAGAAGTCAAACTCTCAAAAACCTTCGAGATTACTGTAAATCTCACAATATTAAAGGATATTTTAAATATAATAAGAAAGATGAACTTATAAATCATATTATTGATGAAATAGAGAAAAAGAAATTTATAAATGAATTCAATTTTGATTCTAGTTTGTTTTCTAGACCAAAACCTGATAAAAACTTTGAATTATGGACGATGAAACAATTACAAGATTATTGTAGATCACGTAATATTAAAGGATTTTCAAAATTAAAGAATAAATCTGATCTTATTAAGTTGATCACTAATGATGAAAAAAGAAAGAAAAACCGAAAGAGATTAATAAATGAATCCATTAAAAAATCGATAAATCAATCCAAAAAAACATCAATAAATGAATTCAATTTCCATCCAAGTTTATTTTCAAAACCTAAACCTCCTAGGGAAAAACAAATCAAATGTGATGATTGTAATAAATATTATAAAAAATCATATAAAGAGAAACATATTGAATCTTTAGCACACAAGAAAGTAAACATTAATGATGAACAAGAAATTCAGGAAATTGAAACAGCTTATGAATCAAGATTAAAAACCTATATAGTTAGGAATATGGAAGGATTTTTTCATCCGAGAGAATTCTTGGAAGATAAAAGAAATATAATAATCGATAAGATAACTGAAAATGTAAAAAATATGGATTTGAAAGTTAATCTTAAATTTTTCCTTACCTTTAAAAAAAGGGGGGGAGAAAAATGGTTTGGTGGAGCACACTATTTTCTGGAAGAATTTTCATTTAAAACTAAAAATGAAATCATATTACAATCTTCAGATCTAAATACATTTTATGATAGTGCTATTGAGAAATTGATAAAAGAAATGGATGATTTTGAAAAAAATGGTTCAGGATGGGAGTTAGTAAGTATTGATTATTTAGAACTTCGAATCAATAAATATAATCCATTGAGAGGTTCTTCATATATCGATTTACCAGAAAAAATAAAATCTAAAAAAGCAATTATTAATGTAAAAAATAATGATAATAAATGTTTTATGTGGTCAGTTCTATCAGCATTACATCCAGTAGACAAGGATCCTCAAAGAGTTACAAAATATGAAATGTATAAAGATGAATTAAATTTTGATGGAATCAACTTCCCAGTTTCCTTTAAAGATATTAGTAAATTCGAAAAACAAAACGATATATCTATAAATGTATATGGGTATGAAGAATCTGTTCATCCTTTAAGAATTACAAAACATAAATTAGATAAACATGTAAATTTATTTTATATTAAAGATAATGAAAATGATCATTACTGTTGGATTAAAGATCTTTCTCGATTGATCAAAACACAACTAACAAATATGAAAGTAAAAATTTATCCATGTGAAAGATGTTTAAGATATTATTATTCAGCTGAAAAATTAGAAAATCATGAACTTGATTGTAAAACTAAAACGGCGGTAAAAATTGAAATGCCGAAAAAAGGTGAATATTTAAGTTTCAAAAATTATAACAGATCGTTAAGAGTTCCTTTCGTAATATATGCAGATTTTGAATGTTTAACTAAAAAAATTGATAATTGTCAACCTGATTCATCAGGTTCTTATACTATGAAATATCAAAAACATGAACCAAATAGTTTTTGTTATTATATAAAATATCAAAATTATGATTACAAACAACCTGTAGTATATAGAGGATCTGATTGTACTGATAAATTTGTAGAAATGATTCATGAGGAAGTTAAAAATATTCAAAAGATTTATGAAGAAATTAAACCGTTGGAGATGACTTTTGAAGAAGAAAAACAGTTTCAGAAAACTGATATTTGTCATATATGTGAAAAGGATATTATAACATGGAATAATTATAAGAAATATGGGGAAAAACCTATTGGGTTATTAGGAAAAAAGGTAAGAGATCATGATCATTTAACTGGAAAATATCGAGGTCCGGCTCATGAAATTTGTAATTTGAATTATAAAAATCCTTCCTTTGTTCCAGTATTCATTCATAATTTATCTGGATATGATGCACATCTATTTGTTAAAGCGATGGGGAAATTTAAAGAAAATATTGAGGTAATTCCAAATACTGAAGAAAAATATATTTCATTCACACAGAAAGTTGATAAATTAGAAATTAGATTTGTTGATTCATTCAGATTTATGGCTTCGAGTTTAGATTCATTATCTACGAACTTAAGAAAAATTCCTGAAGAAATGAAAGGTAAAAAGTTAGAAGAATATAAATTCTTGAAATCTATGTTTAGAGAAACCAGTAAATATTATAAAGATGAAAAATTAGATTTGATTACGAGAAAAGGTGTGTATCCTTATGATTACATGGATTCAGAAGAAAAATTTGAAGAGTCAAAATTACCTTCAATCGAAGAATTTTATAGTAAATTGAATGATTGTGATATTTCTGAAAACGATTATAAACATGCGAAAAAAGTATGGAAAACATTTGAAATTAGAAATTTAGGAGAGTATTCAGATTTATATGTTAAATCAGATGTTTTAATATTGTCTGATATATTTGAAAATTTTAGAGATGTCTGTTTAAAAACTTATAAACTTGATCCAGCTTGGTATTTTACAGCTCCAGGATTATCTTGGGATGCAATGTTAAAAACTACAGAAATCGAGTTGGAATTATTAAATGATTATGATATGATTTTGATGTTGGAAAAAGGAACTCGTGGTGGAATTTCACAATGTTGTAATAGATATTCTAAAGCAAATAATAAATATATGAAAAAATATGATAAAAATCTACCATCTAGTTATTTAATGTATTTAGATGCAAATAATTTATATGGTTGGGCGATGAGTCAATATTTACCTTATGGAGGATTTAAATGGATAAAACCAGAAGAAATGGAAAATTTAGATGATGATTCAGAGAAAGGTTATATACTAGAAGTTGATCTTGAATATCCAAAAGAGTTACATGATGATCATTCTGATTTACCTCTAGCTCCAGAAAATGGAATACCAGGTAATTCAAAACATGTAAAATTATTAACGACATTATTTGATAAAGAAAAATATGTGATTCATTACAGAAATTTAAAACAATGTTTGGATATGGGATTAAAGCTAAAAAAAGTTCATAGGGTATTAGAATTTAAACAATCGAATTGGTTACAAAAATATATTGATCTCAATACAAAAATGAGAACTAGAGCTGTAAATGATTTTGAAAAAGATTTCTATAAATTAATGAATAATTCAGTGTTTGGAAAAACTATGGAAAATATAAGAAAACGAATTGATGTGAAATTGTGTAATAATTATGGGAAAGTTGAGAAATTAATATCAAAACCAAATTTTAAAGGAAGAACAATATTTGATGAAAATCTATCAGCAATTCATATGAACAAAACAAAAGTTAAATTTAATAAACCGATTTATGTAGGAATGAGTATTCTAGATTTATCGAAACATTTAATGTACGATTTTCATTACAATACTATGAAACGGAAATATGGAAATGATCTTAAATTAATGTACATGGACACAGACAGTCTTATATATAATATTAAAACAGACGATTTTTATGAAGACATGAAAAAAATGATTGATCTGTTCGATACTTCAGATTTTCCTGTTGATAACAGATTCAATATACCTAGAGTAAATAAGAAAGTATTAGGTAAAATGAAAGATGAAAATAATGGAGTTATTATGACAGAATTTATTGGATTAAGATCTAAAATGTATTCTCATAAAAATGAGATATCTATTTGTAAGAAATCAAAAGGTATTAAGAAATGTGTTGTAAATAAGAAAATATCATTTGAAGATTATAAAGATTGTTTATTCAATAAAAGAGTTCATTATAGAACAATGAATCAAATCAGGAGTTATAAACATGAGATATATTCAATTCAAGTTAATAAAAAAGCTTTATCACCAGATGATGATAAACGTTATATTTTAGAAGATGGAATCCATACTAGAGCATTAGGACATTATAAAAATATTTAAATAAATTTTAAATAAGAATCTTATAAATTAATATCTTTAAATGTTAAAGAAGTAAGAATATATCTTACTTCTTAACATGTAAAGAGTATAGAATTGAATTGAAATATTTTGCAGGATTTAACAATTTCATTTCTAATAAATGGAAGTATTAAAAAAGATCCAACGAGTTGGTCAATGTCAAAATACTCCAATAAAGAAACTAACAGAATTGGAATGTGGTCAATCTTATTCAATTAAAGAATTTAAAGAAACTATTACAAAATTTGGAAAACGTATAGTTGTTACGTTAAAAGATAAGGAAGATAAATTTCAAGTTTTTCTACCAGATAGATTTAATGACAAATTAAATAAAAAAGATATTCAACAATTAAATTCACAAAAACTATTATTCGTTTATGACGGTTTAAAAGAATTAAATGATGGGAAGAAAATTCATATTATTGACTTCCGAGAAAATAAAAATGAAAATAGATCTAAATCTAAGAAATCTGAAAGTGATATTGATGATTAAACGTGTATAACAAATGGAAATAATAATTAAATTAATTATATAATATTTTTACTTTTTGGGGGTGATCCCAATTTTTGTATCGTTTTAAAGAAATATGTTAAAAATATGTATTTTTTTTTTATTTGTTAGGTTTTAAAGAAATATGTTAGAAAATGTATATTTTTTAAAAAAATTAGATGTTTGAGATAAAAATGAAAAATCCTACAAAAATCGACGATCAGGTTTTTTCGGGGAAATAGGGAATTTTGAAGACTGCGCCAGAAACCCTATATTACATCTACTAGTGAACCAAATAATTTAGGAGCATGAAATTAGCACACACAAAAAAAAAAAGTACGATTCAATACAAAACAGTTTTCTATAAAGAAAAATCGCAGATTTTACGTTGTACGTTTTGGTGTTATCGTCTTCAGCAAAAAAAAAACATGTATCTACCTAATGGTGACTATGGACTGTTTCCTCTTCCTGACAGTTATTTCTGATAACGTGAGTTATTTCTGAAATCTGTTTTTTTTTTGTTTTGTTTTGTTTTAGCATAAATATGCTTTAGCAGTGACCAAACTAAAAAAAAAAAAAAGTTACATAAAAGTGTCCGCTAGCGTTCGCGCAAGCGCAGTTCCGTTCACGCATGCGCAGTGGCGTTCGGAAATGGGCAGTGCCGTTCGTACACGCGTCATGCCCATGTAAAAAAAAAGTCCGACTCGCAGGAACTGCATCATCTTAGCGCGGTTCCGTTCATATCCCTTTTGCCATTACAAAAGCTTAGAATAGAAACACATAATATTTGGTTCGGCCTTTGTTCAAAGGGGTTTATGATTTTACCTGGTCGGGTCCGCCATACCCCAGAATCCTCTTCTAGAGATACCTACTTCATACGTTGAATGCATTGAAAAATATCAATTTTTTGTTTTTTTTACAGTTTCTTGTGTTCTTCTACTATAGTAATAATTCTACAAATAAAATCAATTAAAAAATAAAATAAAAAACCAACAGCATAAAGGCAATTGAAAATATTCAAAAGACGTCATCGAATCTCTTTCTCTTGGCAAGCTATATTTCTAACAATGAATTGTTTTTCTTATTTTACTTAATCTGTTTTATTGTCAAATACATTATCCAAATATAAGCAATTAAAAAACACAAGGAATAAAAACAGACAAAAAGAACCGTTCGAATAAACGAAATCAATTACTTCAATGTTTAAACACTTATTTCTCCGATTGACATCACTTATTCAAAACTTTCTTCAGAACCTTTTTTGTAGACCATTTAGTAAGCTTTCGAATGGTAACCATTCGCTTCCCCAATTTTCAACCCAACAACAACAAAAACCCGTTCATAAGAACAAAACAGACGTAATTGAAGTTTAAAGCACTTATTTCTCCGATTGACATCACCTAATCAAAAATTGTTTGAGAATTCAGAATGCTTTCAAATAGTTTCTATCCACTTAAAACGATATCTTAACAGTGTTTGAGATTTTAATGAAAGTATACGAAGTTCCCAAAACTTTTCATTATTTCTAGCAACAGAAAATTGGTCTCATTTAACCTATCCTGTTTTACACACAAATACATTTTCCTAACATAAGATATTACAAAAATAAAAAGCAATACAAAACTAAGGGAAAGAGACAAAAATTACAAAAAAAAAAAAAAAAAAAAAAAAAAAAAAAAACCGTTCATAAGAACAAAACAGACGTATTTGAAGTTTTAAGCACTTATTTCTCCGATTGACATCACCTAATCAAAAATTGTTTGAGAATCTTTTTTGTAGAGAATTTAGAACGCTTTCATATAGTTTCTATCCACTTACCACGATTTCTTAACAGTGTTCGAGATATTAATGAAAGTATACGAAGTTCCCAAAACATTTCATTATTTCTAGCAACAGAAAATTGGTCTCATTTAACCTATCCTGTTTTACACACAAATACATTTTCCTAACATAAGATATTACAAAAATAAAAAGCAATACAAAACTAAGGGAAAGAGACAAAAAAAATATTATATTAGTTTTGATGAAATCCGAACATGCAGAAAATGTTTTAACTGAATTCAGCAACTATTTTTCCAATTTTCTCGAAAACGGTTAAAGCTATCGCCCTAAAATGGTTTCATCCGTTTTCCTAGGCCAAGAAGCCTATATAACGAGTACTTGCATGCATATGAAGTAAGCGGAACGATTTTTTTCGCGCGACATTCGCTCCAAAAACCATGTTCCTGATGGTGGAAAAACCATGATTCTCCTGGTTAACTAACTTGACCTTTCAAATTAGACGAAAGATTTTTGTACCAAATTTCATCAAAATCGGCCCATTAGGGGGGCCGGAAAACCGCGAAGAGACACACATATATATATATATATATATATATATATATATATATATATATATATATATATATATATATATATATATATATATACCATATATATACATATATATAACAATTTGAACCACCGTCATTTTCGTTCTCTAGGGGTTCCGAAACGCAAAATTTTCTAGTCGGCACTTCCGGATTGTTTCATGAGATCAGCCTTATAAGCGGGGTTCCTCCCTATGAAGGGAGGGCGGAACCGCGCTAAAAGAAAACTGTATGTGTGACAAAAAAGTGTCCGCTGGCGATCGCGCATGCGCAGAGGATTGGCCATGTACGAAAAATAAGACTGTATGTGTCACAAAAAAATGGTTCACTGGCGTTCGCGCATGAGCAGTGGCCATGTTCGACAAAGACGACTGTCTGTTATACCGTACATTACATAGGTTTGCTTGGTAGACCTAAAGCATATTTATGTTCCTGAATTTGAGCAGAAGGCTCTAAACAATTTTTTTTTTTTTTTTTTTTTTTTTTTTAATATCATTCTTATGGCTAATTTTTTTTTTTTTTTTTTTTTTCTTTTTTTTTTACGGCGCATCTACATCTGGGTCATTAGCGCCGACATCCAGGGTGCAGCGAGGAATTTTATCAGCGAGCCGTGGGATGATAAAATTCCTGCCGGAGGTTGGGAATCGAACCCACCATCTCCCGCTTATGAATCCAGGGCGCTAGCCATTAGACCACGGGAGACCCCTCTTATGGCTAAATATTTGCAACTCAATATAAAATGAGAAAATAATCAATAAAACACATTATCGGTGTTAGAATCTGGATAAAGCAAACATACCCTTTGTGATAAATACAAAAAGAAATCTCTTCCCTCTAGCAAAAACCGTCTATCTTGGGACTGTTATCTTTCGGGGTTGTCGCACAAAGTCCATTAATTTCTCTATGAGATATGAAGCCTAGAGACTGGAGCTGCCGTCGGCCAATGTCCAGGACTTCATCCCAGCTCCTTCTCCAGTACATCAATCACTTTTCGAGTGACTGGGGGGGGGGGCGTGTGAAGAGAGAGGGGCTCGTTTCTCAAAGCTAGGCCTCCTGTATTGGGGACGAGAGAGGCCTGTCACTTGTCAACACCCACGTGTATCTGCTGTGGGTGTATAGGATCGAGGATTGGATCTTCTTACAAATCAATTTCCTATTGGTCTGTCTTTCAATGCCCTTTATGGTATTGTAGGTCACATTACAATCCTTCCAGGAGATTCTAACTCAGTTATAGAGTCAAAAAATAGATATAATCGCATTCTTTACTCCAAATTTTTACTAAATAATCCGAGGAAAAATATCAAATTAATTTCATACCGAAAGATCTTCCTACAAATTGCCTACTTAAGGGCCAAATTGCCTACCTTGTGCGCTAAAAAAATATATATATTTTTTCAATTTATGGATGAAAAATAAATCAATATTTTTTATTATGGATATAGCCCAGTATAAAGAGGCTTCAAAAGGGGGTTTGGCCCAAATTAAAATTTTTAATTCACTATTGACTCAAAATGAGGTATAGTGAAATTTTCATTTGAACGCATTTTGCAAATGTTTTGTTCCTATTAGCCACAATTCACTTCTGATTCCATTCCCAATGTATCAATTAAGTGTATGTGGTATGTTGTGAGGAAAGGAGGAAGTGGGGGAACCCTTAGCAATTTAGACTGATATCTGTGTCCGAGAAATTTTCATCGCTGTACTTCTGTATTTATTCAGTGAAGCAACACAGTTAGAAGCATATTGTATGAAAAAATTCTGTATTTGAATTAAATAATAAATTAGGAACATTTTCCTTATCACGATAAACCAATTGGTCAAGAAATAAAGATCGGGAAGTCATTTCTGGTTTTTGCTGACTAAGAGCATTAACATTTTTAACTTCTCTTCTGATTGGATAGAATTATAACAGCTGAATTCTCAATATTGATTCCAATAACCTATGATTATCTTAAACCGGGAGCGGTGGCGTGGGTCTGACAGACCCGGCACTCTCAGAACTTCTCTTCTGAGAATCGCTGGTGTGCCGGTACCACGCTGAAGTCCCGTGGACCTCTCACCCCAACCTTCCTCTGCAAACAGAAACCTTTTTCAAATTTTTTGTTGAATTTTATTTCGCGTTTTTCGTTGAATTATCATCTCCGGGTCTCCCAGACCCACGCTATCTTTCTTGTCACAGTAAGTTTTTTTTTTCTTTATTTTGTTCGAATTTCATAGTTTTAATTTCGTACTATGCATTTTAACTCTTACTGAAGGAAGTTATATAGTACTAGCTGTTACCCGGCGTGCCATGCTACACCTACTTTCTACATCTATAAAAGCAAAAATAAATTAGAATCCAAATAATTAATATTAAAATCTAATAAAGCAATTCTGTAACTATTTGGGTTCGTGATCTCCGAACTGTGAGTCATAAATGATTTTAACCTAGCCTATGACTCTCCCCGTGACAAGACCTACATGTGTGCCACGTTTGGTCAAAATCGGTCTAACGGTGTGGATTTGTATAAGGAACAAACAGACAAACGGACAAACAGACTAGTGGTAGCTATAGTGTCCAGAAAACGCTAAAGTAGAATCGTAATAAAAATAAGTAATTAAATTTGGCTTTTATTTATTGACTTTATCCTTCATTTTTATGAAAATTGGTAATTTTGGTCACATTGAAATAAAAATGTTGTGTACTGTCATTTGCAACTTTAGTCTATCGATTGCGTAATTTTTACTAATTACTTTTTTCAACTAACTAACAATCATTTTCATACATACAAACGCACGAATGCCCTATAAAAATAAAATTATACATCTTTGTTAGCAATTTACTTCTTACATTGCAGAATTATTCCCCTTTCTTGGGCATTCCTTCCCCTTTATCACGCCTCTATTAATTTTAAGGAGAAAAACCCCTTTCAGGACTATTAAGTTTTCTCTTTCAGTTCTAAAAGGGCGCACTTAAGTCGGAAGGAATGTGTAAGGGATTAAAATTGTAAATAGGGATTAAAATGCAAATAGGGATATCAAAGCAGCAAGTCTTTGAGATTATTCTTCATCCCTTACCTTTGTGGAGTTAGTCCCTAAACCTTACTCATCCCGAAGCTAAGGGCGATATTAAAACTGTCTCTGAAATCACCTTTCCTGTATAATATTTCCATAACCCATCTTCAATCTTCTTCTTGTTTTACATATATAATAAACGCCAAGCTCTGCCAAGCGGTTTTAAAATTGAATCTGGTTTTAAATGGTTTTGTGTAAACAATGTCACCAAAGAAGATTTATTTATTTTGTTACGTATTTAAACTATGAACTTGGAAATAATTGAAGTATGTCTGTAGTATGGACTACAACAACTACTTAATTTTCTTAACACTCCAATGGTCGCGTGAGATCTCTCAGATACACAGCATCTTACGCAGACTGTGTAAGGGACGCAAGTGCGCGGGTCTAGCTATACCCTTTACTATTCCAAGAGCAGGTAGTTGCTGATGTGTCAGTTCTGACCTGACGCTCCTCCAAGCAGTAACTATCCACTAAAACTATTTTGTATCTGATAGATACCACGAGACTATATTTGTACTTTTAGAAAAGAGGGCACATTGGTGTCATAAATACCACAAAATAAAAACAATGACAAAATAAACATACATGATATCAAGTATGAATATGGATGCAGCGATTGATAAAGAAACAGGGGTAAAAAAGATAGCACTGTAGCTGAGAGAACCAAAACTATAAAGCGATGCCAAATGTTTTGGGCAAACAAGACTACAAGGCTCACCCAGTATAAATGCAAGGGGTGTGGCCAATATTTATGTCTCTATCATTGCACATTATATTGTCCAGATGGACGTAAAGTGGATGATGATACAGAAGACGTTTTTTGAAGATATATATTACTACAAAATATTATTAATATTTGCCCTAATATTTCCTACCTACTTGTTATTTGTATATTTCAACTAGATGAGTTTGCACATAATAAATAAATAACATATAATACAATGCAAGGTGAGGAATAACCCTTCAAAGTTCAACATATACATTTATTATATAATAAAAGTCTATGTTGAACTTTGAAGGGTTATTCCTCACCTTGGATTGTATTATTAATTAATACTCTTCCCCTTTTCATCAACATATTTAAATAAATAACTTTTTCTTGGAAAATTTACTAATTTTTTATATATTAATCTCCTGTTAAGAGTTTTTGTTCATTCTTAATACAATAGCTAAAGTTATTTACGGTAAATAAGACTGAAACTCAGGCGTATCTCTCAGATACAAGGCGATCACCAATGGTAGTTTCAATGGCGCGACCATTGGAGTGTTAATTATATTTCAACGCCATAAATATTTCAAACTGTCTTTGATTGTCTAGACGAATCAAACTGTGTTATTAACAAAGGTTCTAATAATAAAAGAAAATCACTCACGACGTGATTTATTCATAATGTCGTTATTATACATAGGATCCTCTTTGTGTAACTGTGATTGTACATGGGAGCTATTGTTCCTGTGTATAGTCATATTATGCATAGAACCAAAATTGTACACAGAAACTGTTGCGATTATTTTTAGTCATATTTTTTTATGTATTTTGATGTGTTTTCTCTTAAAAATTTATTGATTTTACAAAGTTATATTTGCATTTAGCTCATTGTTATTCACAAACTTAATTATATATTTAGATAGATACGTACTATAATGTAATTGGATGTATAATTATTATGGAACATGTCAATTATTATGGAGTTATAATTATTATGTAATTGGACGAAGATGTACATTCATTTTATATCTGTATTTGGGCGAATCGCTTTCGATGCGGGATGCTCACAAATACCTAAATAAATAAAAAAAAAAAAAACTATGAACTTGTGAAAAACACTCACATAATGGAGAATTCTTGTTTAGTTCAATTCGACATTTAGGTTAGGTTTGGACTTAAAGAAGAATCAGAGAATTATAATGTCCCTTAATGCAGATAATTAACAGGTAGCGAACTGTGTCTTAATTATCAGGAAGTTACATTTAAAATAAACGCCAAGCTCTGCCAACCGGATCTAAAATTCAGTTTTGTTTTAACACTTCCAGGAGTGATGGTTTAGAATGAGATTTTCATTGGACCCAAGTCTTCCTTTTGTATAATTATTTCGCCAAATCCAAAAAAAAAAAATAAAAATAAAAAAAAAAATTAAATAAATAAGTGAAGAAACTTTTGAACTTATGTAGTTTTAGTGGATTAATTACAATTTAGTTACGTGCAAAATACGCGACGACAGCGGACCGCTGAAAAACTGTCCTGGCGGATTCAATATCATATGATACTAGACCCGCAAACCTAACCAGGAATAACGTAATAAGGTCCCAAACCAAATACCAAGAGTGTAGGACAAGGACCAGAGTAGTGGGGATAGAAAGAAAGCCAAGCTATCTGCTGTCGCACACGCAACCACACTGGGCCCACAGCACACATCCTCTGACGCATATACCATGACGCCTGACCCTAACGTGTTAAATTGTTTGGGTCTTTTTACTATAGGTACACCAGTTACTTTTTCATGTTATTGGTGATTTATCATACAGTTATTTAATAACATATGTCTATTTTCAAAGAATAAAGTGAAATAAGAAGGTTATATACAAAAACAACATTTATTTTTTTTATTTTTATTTATTTATTTATTTATTGAGATGTCACAACGAAGCGATATGCTCTTTAGGTCAATGTGCGAACAAAGCTATCAATTATACAGCATTATACAAACATGTCTGACAAATATAAACAAAAAACAATGAATTTCGGAATATATTTCATAAAATAGTAATTTTGAAGAGTCTGATTGAAAATGCAACAAAATTAAAGTTTTTAATTAAAAAATTAAACATGAAAATATATGTTATATTACCTATATATATATATATATATATATATATATATATATATATATATATATATATATATATACACAACTTGAAAACTTGTAATTTTAAATGAATTATAATGTTAAATGCATTTAACTGTTAAATAAACAATAGTGTATTAAAAAAGTTGAAATTTCTTTTTAAGTATCAGATATTTTAATATATTGTCTATGTGTGTACTGTCCTCTGTAAGTAGTTGGTGTAAATCATTTGGTAAGTCAATGTTTTCTCTTTCTCTGCAGTCTGTAAGTAGGTGTTTAATTGTCAGTGGAACGTTGCAAATTGTACAATTCGGTTTGTCCTGTTTTGTCATTAAATATGAACGTGTCAAGTGTGAATGTCCGATTCCTAGTCTAGTAAGCACGACTTCTTCTCGCCTAGCATTCCGGATACTGGAACTCCATGCTCCTACGTCGGCTTAATCTCCCGTAGCTTGTTGTCTTGTGTGTATGTCCAGTCAGTTTGCCACCAGAGTTGGGCAAACGTTAGCGCACGCTAAAAGCTGATACCACTCCGCTAATTCAGCGAAACTGTAGAAAGCCAGCGCTAATAATTAGCGGTTAGCGGCGGCAGTGCGCTAACCGCTAATCTATTTATGAAATATCGTAATTGCTAATAGCTTAAGCTATAGTTACAAGTTGTAACTATAGCTTAAGCTATTAGCAATTACGATATTTCATAAATAGATTAGCGGTTAGCGCACTGCCGCCGCTAACCGCTAATTATTAGCGCTGGCTTTCTACAGTTTCGCTGAATTAGCGGAGTGGTATCAGCTTTTAGCGCGCGCTAACGTTTGCCCAACTCTGTTTGCCACTATGTCCACACTTGCCACAACAACATTTATTTAAAATGTAAGTATAATCTACCAGAAATTTTAATATGGAACCAAATTTCATTTTGGGGGCAAATAAGACAATTGATTTTAAAATTGCCTCAAAAAGGTTCTTTTTTCGACCTGACAATTCAATTCAATTTAGGATTTATAGAATATCAAATTACCTTCCTCAAATAGCAAATTGTATAAGGTTCTATAACAATCAATAAAGATCATATGAATTGGTAAATGAAATCACTGATAACATGAAAAATTAACTGGTTTACGTGAAGTAAAAAAGACCCAATGGTTTACTGTAAACAATGTCACCAAAGACAATTCATTTAATTTGTTACGTATTTAAACGTATAACCTATTCTTATACAATCTTTTTTTTCCTCTCTCTAGGTATGAGCACGATATCTCGGTAATATAACAACAAATAAAAGTAACTAGAACTCAAACAATATATTACTTACTAGCTGAATATCCGTGCTTCGTCACGGCAGATAAGTATTTATTTTATTGCGTTAAATGATGTATCATCAAAATTAACACTCCTACTTAATTTTGTGCAGTTTATTATAGCACGGTTCCCGTCATACTATATGTTATTCATCAGTTTATAGGTGATCAAAGTATAATGTTTCTTGACACTGGGACGCTCCGGACCAGTATCAAAAAACAGATAACGTAGAGATAACCCGTTATCTATAGGTTACCAGCGTGGGCGTATATAAGAGCAATTGAGGGATGTGCAGCCCCCCCCCCCCGAAATTTTGATTTGATGGTAAAAATGTGTCTTAAAAACCTTAAAAATAAATTAAATAAGATCATTTCTTTTATAAGCACAATTGGTTTGATCCATTCCTTTTTCATTCCAAAGATCATTTCATTTTAGTTGTAACAGCGTTTTATTTGCCTAAAACTATTCCAAGTTGATAGTATTCCATACCCCAGTAATTCAAGGACTGCCATCATAGTGGAAATTAACCTTATCGTCATAGCAACGCATTCTACCTAGGCTTGCATGCTCTAACCAACTCAAACTTTAAACCCCTCTAAAAATACTTAAAAATTCGAATATCAAAAAATCCTTTCTTAGTCTAAGGGATGATAGGTCAGTGAGTGAGTGAGTGAGTGATTGAGTGGTATTTGACAAATATATAGTAGATGGAAAATGTTACATTAATACTACAGGACATTCACTCGAGAAGTTCAAAACTACAGTAATTCAAGAAGATCGGAGTATAACTCAAAAATCATATAATATAATAAAAATCATTATCTACTATAGTCTAGATTTGGAGTGAAAGGTGGAGAATAAAAATCAACGCAGAAAAATGCAAACAGTGACATTCACTCTCAACCGAAGATCATGCCCTCCTGTTTACTTCAAAAACACTCCTCTTCCGGAATCTAACGAGGTTCGATATCTAGGGTTATACCTTGACAGCCGACTCACATGGAACCCTCACTCTCAACCGAAGATCATGCCCTCCTGTTTACTTCAGAAACACTCCTCTTCCGGAATCTAACGAGGTTCGATATCTAGGGTTATACCTTGACAGCCGACTCACATGGAACCCTCACTCTGAACCGAAGATCATGCCCTCCTGTTTACTTCAGAAACACTCCTCTTCCGGAATCTAACGAGGTTCGATATCTAGGGTTATACCTTGACAGCCGACTCACATGGAACCCTCACACGAGACTGAAAAGACAAGAACTGAACAAACGATACGGACTACTTAGACGACTCCTTGGACCCTCATCTAAATTATCGATACAGAACAAACTAACGATATACAAAACAATCATTCGACCAATATGGACATACGGACTTGAACTCTGGGGATCTGCAAAACCATCTAACATCAACAGAACACAGGCATTCCAGTCAAAAGTACTTCGTAAAATTGTAAATGCTCCTTTCTATGTTTCCAACAAAACCCTTCACAATGACCTCTACATGCCATTTGTTCTTGACCTTGCTAAAACCCGATTCCAAATGTTCCACTCCAAATTGTCTTATCATCCTAATCCTGAAGGTCTATCCTTATCATCCGAATCCCATCCAGACAATCCTCCCAGGCGGCTCAAGAGACAGTGGCCTCGAGACAATTTAATCATCTGATCTTATCGTGACCATTGAAACATTTACCAAGACATCTCTGGAAGTGCCAACAGTGGTTGTCTTCTTCCATATTTTGTATGTTTTTATTATTAATTTTTTCTTTTCTTTTATTTTACTTTTAAATTGTACATAATATCTGCATGAACAGACTTGATCATTGTACTGCTAATAATTGTACAGATTTCAAATAAATAAAACAAAAAAAATAGTCTAGATATGATTAAAGATTTGTACAGTATATGTTAGTAATGGCGGATTTTATTATGTTACTGTCCCAATATTTCAACTCGTTTAATTCTGTGTAGAGCTGAATCCGATTTTGAGCAGATCAATATTTTAGGCTTGGGTTCTGCGGTTTAGTTTCATGAGGATGGAGTACATTGTACTTTTCAGATGATATGTATTGGATAACTGTAAAATTTACAGTATCATTTCTCTTGCTGTCATCGGCGTAGATTTTATCATAGCTTAAGTACTTTGTTAATATGTTTTTGCATTGTTTGAATAAGTTTTATCATCCTCAGGATTTTTTTTGAAGTTGTCTCTTCAAGGGTTTATATTTTTCGGGAGCTCTGCTGTAGTCGTATTCAAGAAGTAAATTGGCTATTGTTTGTTGTTCTAATAGCGATTGGCCAGGAAATTCTTGGTTTTACATCAGATGCAGGAAAATCTAGCCATGCAACATTCACACTTCGTAAGTCAAGCTGCCCGCCAATAACCCTCCAAAACAGTATAATTCCACAAAAATCCCAAGTAAGATAGTTAGGACTGATACTAGACAAACGTTTAACTTGGAAGCCACACATAACACAGAAAAGACAGGAACTAAACAGACGCTTTAGACTTTTATCACGCTTATTGGACAAACGCTCGAAACTTTTATTGACTAACAAACGACTTATATACAATACCATACTCCGACCAATATGGACTTATGGACTAGAACTCTGGGGTTCCACTAAACCTACACCGATTCCTACAGAATACAAACAATGCAATCAAAAATCCTTGGAAGAATATCCAATGCTCCTTACTATGTCTCCAACCTAATCCTGCATAATGACTTCAATATCCCATTTATCCAATCCCTGGCCTAATCAGTGTATCAGAAGTTCCATTCCAATCTCCCTGGCCATCCAAATCCTTTGATAAACTCTCTATCCTCCTTCCATAATCCACAAAATCCTCATAGAAGGCTGAAGCGGCGGTGGCCTAGAGACAATTTGTTTTAGCATGCCATCTGCAATGCTCAAAATTTATTGTTCTAGTGGGTGATGTAATTGTACATATTCCTACATCAAGCCTCACAATGTTATTGTTCCAAAACCAGCAAAATTACTGGAAATATGTATAACATATTGTTGTAATTATGAATAAAGGTGTATAAAAAAAAAAAAAAAAATCAGATGGTTCAATGTTTCCTGGTAGTAACACATAACATAACATGTAGTTCTTGCGGGATATTTTGGCTGAATTGGGCAGTTTGGTTAGGATTGTTAGACAAAGTATAATTTCCTCTAAAGTAGATAATTAGCAGGAAGTGAACTGCTTCTCAATTAACGGGAAGTTAATGCGATGTGGACAGGAAGTGAGCAGCAAGAGGACCGGAATAGAAGTAAACCGGAAGTGTGGAGACATGCAGACATACGAGAAATGGAAAGACTGACAGACGGATAGACTTTTTCATGAGTTTTTTTTTACTTTTGTAATGACATTAGGTTCATTTTCTTTGATTAGCCAAGCCAATAGACACAATTAAATGGAATAAGTTCTAAAATGTAACTTCCTAACAACTTTTCATTTACACTAACTTCCCAAAAAATATCTTCACAATTAGATTAAGATAAATATTTTTTTTTAAACTTGTGCAATATGAAATAGTGTATACATTCTAGATGTATTCGAGATTTTCCATCATCAAAGAAGGAATTGAGTTGTAAAGCAAGTAAAGGATACATTTATCAAAGGCTAAATGCAGCCTAAAGGCGCTATCAGAGCCCGCAAAAAGGCTAAGAGCCTTTCCAAAGTCTTTTCAAACCTCCAAGACCGGCAATTTTGTTCCTTTTTAGTTGGATATTTTCGTTTTTTCATTTTTTTTTTTATTTTTACTACCGAGTATTTGTACCAAAGCAAAAACGCTCGTTTTTCTCGACTCTTTACGTTTTCTTTCATATCTTTTTTTCCCTTCTATATCGCATTGTTATTTCTCTGGCTTTAATGGTTCAGCAATTACAAAGCGATACAAAAGACTTGAGATATTAAGTCAATTTAAAGAAAACAAGTAGGTACTGCTTGATTAGTTATTTATTTTAATAGGCCACTTCATGTGCGATTTACTGTATTAAACCTGTAAGGCGCCAGCAAAATTAGTTAATTTGAAAATAAATAAAAAAGTCCGTCCCGCAGGAACTGCATCATCTTAGCGCGGTTCCGTTCATATCCCTAGTCTAATTTGGAAAGATTAAAATAGAAGCAGTTATTATTTTAGTTCCACCAGTCTTTTTTTTTTTTAATTAATTATTATAAAGGCGTGTCAACCCTTAAGCTCACTAACGCCATTCCTGTGTGTAGTAAAGTCTTGAAAGGCCATGATTTACGATCTTACCTGGAAGGGTCGGCTAAAACTTGATCCCGCTAGTTACAAGGTCTTTGAATCTTCGATATCCATATATCTAACATTAAATTGTTTTTCTTATTTTTCTTAACCTGTTTTATTTTCAAATATATTATCCAACTACAAGCAATTAAACAATAACAAAGAATAAAAAACAGACAAAAAGAACAGTTCGAATAAGCGAAGTCAATTACTTTAAAGTTTTATGCTCTTATTTCTCCGATTGACATCGCCTAATCAAAACTTTCATTAGAACCTTTTTTGTAGAGCATTTAATTAGCTTTCTAATGGTATCCTTTTGTTTCCCAAGATTTTCAACCTTTTTCGAGATATTAAGGAAAGTAAACAAAGTTACCAAAACTTTTTATGTCTGTTAATAAAATATTTTATTCTAACCCTTCCTTAACTACAAACGTAACCAAAATTTCTACATATTAGTTTTAATGAAAGTAGAACATGCAGAAAATGTTTCAACTGAATCCCATGATTCTAAGTACCCAAACCAAAAACGGTATTCAAAAACTATTGGGGTCCGATTTTGATGAAATTTGGTACAAAAATCTTTCGTCTAATTTGAAAGGTCTAGTTCGTTAACCAGCAAAATTCACCTACTGGAAGATGGCGTTTGGGGCGAAATTCGTGCAAAAAAAATCGTAACGCTTACGTTTTTGAGTTCATAAGCTTGTAACTCAAAAACTCGTTTTATATGCTTATTGGGCTAGGAAAACGAATGAAACCATTTTCAAGGCGATAGCTTTAACAGTTTTCGAGAAAATGGAAAAAATAGTTTTTTAATTCCTTTTTAGCGCGGTTCCTCCCTCCCCCATAGGGAGGAACCCCGCTTATAAGGTTGATACAATGAAACAATCCGGAAATGCCGACTAGAAAATTTCGCGTTTCAGAACCCCTAGAAACCGAAAATAACGGTGGTTCAAATTTGTATATATATATATATTTGTCTGTTCGCTCATTTCTGGCTTCCCTAATGGTCCGATTGTGATGAAATTTGGTACAAAAATCCGTCGTCCAATTTGAAAGGTCAAGTTCGTTAACCAGCAAAATCCGCACACTGGAAGATGGCGTTTGGGGCGAAATTCGCGCAAAAAAAATCGTAACGCTTACGTTTTTGAGTTCATATGCTTGTAAGTACTCGTTTTATAGGCTCTTGGCCGAGAAAAGCGAATGAAACCATTTTCAAGGCGATAGCTTCAACCGTTTTCGAGAAAATTGGAAAAATATTTGTTGAATATTGTTTTTGGTTTGGGTACTTATAATCATGGAATTCAGTTGAAACATTTTTTGCATGTTTGAATTTCATCAAAACTAACATGTTAAACTTTTGGTTACGTTTGGAGATAAGGAAAGGTTAGAATAAAATATTTTATGAACAGACATGAAAAGTTTTGGGAACTTCGTATAATTTCATTTATATCTCGAACACGGTTGGGAAATCGTGATAAGTGGATAGAAATTATCTGAAAGCTTTATAAATTCTCTGGGGGCGAGGTTAGCTCAGTGGTAGAGCACTCGACTAATGAACTGGAGGACCAGGCTCAAAACCCGAGCGCGCACTAAAGATTTTTTCTTCTAGTGCTGCCGTTCGAGGGTTGGATTTGGGGTCCCAGATCGTCCCTAGGCTCACCCAGCCTTTAATTAATTTAATTAATAATGGGTACCTTGGGTGCTAATGACTCTAGCAGTCGAAGCAGCCAAGGGGAAAATCAGGCGGCCGGAGCATAGTATTGACCACACTATCTCCCTAGTGTGCCGTATGGTCAAGAATCAGATACCTCTACAGTATCTGCCCCTCTGGGCCCTTGTGGCCTGTTACGGGACTGATTTTTTTTTTTTTATAAATTCTCTACAAAAAAGATTCTGAAACAATTTTTGATTAGGTGATGTCAGTCGGAGAAATAAGTGCTTAAACTTTGAAGTAATTGGTTTCGTTTATTCGAACACTTCTTTTTGTCTGTTTCTATTCCTTGTTTTTTTTAATTGCTTATAGTTGGGTAATGTATTTGACAATAAAACAGATTAGGTAAAATAAGAAAAACAATTCATTGTTAGAAATATAGCTTGCCAAGAGAAAGAGATTCGATGACGTCTTTTGAATATTTTCAATTGCCTTCATGCTGTTGGTTTTTTTTTTATTTTATTTTTCAATTGATTTTATTTGTAGAATTATTACTATAGTAAAAGAACACAGGAATATAAGAAAAATTTTGATATTTTCCAATTCCTTGAAACGTTTGAAATGAAGTATCGGTAGAAGAGGATTCTAGGGTTCTGGCGGACCACGACCAGGTAAAGCCATAAAACCCTTTGAGCAAAGGCCGAGGAAAATATTATCCACAATGGTTACTTAACTGTCAACCTTGGTCTTCCTCTGCCTCCCGGCATTTCCATTGGTATGTTGTATCTTATTTCTTTGTAAAATTAATTAATTTTACTATTAGCTACTATAGTTTTCATTGGTATGCAGTTTCTTATTTCTTTGTAAAATCAATTAATGTTACTATAAGCACCTTTACTTATATAAACTTCAGTAAAATAGCCTTTTTTTTTTCTTCTTTTTCTTTTATGTTTCTATTGATTTTCATTCTACTCATTCTAAGAATTTAAGACGAAATTGTTCTTTTATAATAAGTTAATTGTATTTATAGTTCTCCTACTTATCTCAATTATAAACTTTTTTTTTTTTTCTGTATTAATTTCTGTTTTTCTTGTGATTTTAGCTGACGAAGGCTAAAACAAAGCGACGAAGCTTTTTAACAAAAATCTTATTGAGGTTTCTTTAGCCGAATCCCCACCGTCCCATCTTTACTTATCATCTATCTTCATGGAAAAAATATTATCTGTTTCTATTCTAAGCTTTTCAAACGACAATAGGGATATGAACAGGAACCGCGCTAAGATGATGCAGTTCCTGCGAGTCGGACTTTTTAGTTTGGGTACTTAGCAAACCAAAAACGGTATTCAAAAACTATTTTTCCCATTTTCTCGAAAACGGTTAAAGCTATCGCCTTGAAAATGGTTTCATTCGTTTTCCTAGCCCAATAAGCATATAAAACGAGTACTTACAAGCTTATGAACTCAAAAACGTAAGCGTTACGATTTTTTTGCGCGAATTTCGCCCCAAACGCCGTCTTCCAGTTGGCGGATTTTGCTGGTTAACGAACTTGACCTTTCAAATTAGACGAAAGATTTTTGTACCAAATTTCATCAAAATCGGACCATTCGTCTGGGAGCTACAGAGCGAACAGACAAATATATATATAAATATATACATATGTGTATATATATATGTATATATATATATACACACATATATATATATATACATATATATATATATATATATATATATATATATATATATATATATATATATATATACAAATTTTAACCACTATCATTTTCGGTCTGTATGGGTTCTGAAACGCAAAATTTTCTATTCGGCACTTCCGGATTGCGTCATGAGATCAACCTTATAAGCCTATGGGGGAGGGAGGAACCGCGCTAAAACTATAAAATCCAAAATAAAAATGACGTTTATGTATACAGTGTATAAGAACGATAGTTAAAATTTTAAATGTTTAAAGCTTGTATATGAATATTTTAAAGATTTAACTTTTATTAACCCTAGACCGGGCGCGTCTATTAGAGTCAGGTATCCGGGCGCGTCTATTAGAGTCAGGTATCCGGGCGCGTCTATTAGAGTCAGGTATCCGGGCGCGTCTATTAGAGTCAGGTATCCGGGCGCGTGGTTGTCTTTGTCAACCACTACAGTTTTCTTTAACTTACGAGTATATACCCACTCTTAACCTTAACTATTATGCATTAACATAAATTTTTATTATTTTTATTGATATTAGGGGTTATATGACATAATAATAAAATAAATAATATTTAAAATTCAATTCAAGTTATTCAATAAATTCTTTAATCCACATTACAAAATTTAACAAAAATCGCTCATTGAAGATTAATAATTACAAAGTAAATATATATATTATATGTAAGATAAGACATACACATAGTAGTTATACAGAAATTATAACATTAATTGTTACAGTTCTTTATCAGATATAATAGCACTCTCGTTTACACATTTTATTACATTTTTTGAGTGTGTTTTGCATACAAAATTTTCACATAAACTACATTTCATAGTTGTAACCTTGTTACCTCCTCGGCCACAAAGAACGCATCTTCCTTTTGTAGTACCAATTTTTTTTATTCGTTCTTTATTGTCATTTATACAAAGTTTGTTCTTTAGATAAATGCGAATATCCGTTGGTAGTGTCAGTATGCGAGAGGGTTCAAGAAACCACTCTCTCATTAGTTGATAAGAAAGAGTTTTTAGAAACTGCCTTCGCATCACGCGATTTTCCACAGGTTTGTTGAAGATATGAATTACTCTTGCATTTATGCCACTTATATTTAGCAAGGTGTAAAACAGACACATTGTCCACCTATTGCTTTTCCTTGCAACTGAATATTTGGCTTCCATCTGGTCAGAAGTGTCGACGCCTATTTTTGTCGCATTGTAATCTAATATTACGTCTGGCTTATTTGTCACTTCATCAACGGATGGAGAGGTGTGCATGGATGATAGCAGAATGACTGCTTTATTTTTTTTAGGCACATGAGATACCAACATCATTTCGAATTGGAAACCGAACAATGTTGTTGAAACTTGACGGTTCTTGTTCGGCAGAAATTGAGGTGGGATTTCACTCTTATTTTTTCTGAGTGTTCCTATTGTTGTGAATTTATTATCCAACAAACTAAACACTAGGTCGTATGACGTGTACCAATTATCGATAGTTAAATTTCGATTTTTACCCTTCAGGTGTTCTAATAATCTATGAACTATGTCAAATGGCTTATTAGAAAATTGATGTGGACCTGGTAATATTTTTACAATGTTCTTTGATTTAGTCCTAGATGAACTTTTGGTGAAAGCCGTCGTAGCCCACATAGTGTCGTCCTTTCCATAGAAAAAATCTGTGTCCATCTCATCTTCAGAGGTTGTTTCCTTTTCAGAATCTATTTCTTGTTCGGTATCACTGTTATGTTCCTGGTCAGAATGACATACGATTTCATCTTCAGAGTCGGAAGAATCATACTCTGCTGCTCTGCCAGCACAAGCTCTAGCTTCTTTTTCCTCGTCTGATTGCTGTTTAAGCTCTTCTAAAATTTTAGGTATGTCTTCATTTTTAATAAAACGCGACCTAAAATAGTATAATCCGATTAAGAGAAGAGACGTGAAAATTATAATCAGCAAAAAACAGAAACTAAATTACTTACATGACCGGGCGCGTGGTTGACTTTGTCTACCAAAGCTGGATTCAAAGACTAAATAATGAATAATATTGTAGATGTTCACTCTATTAAAGTCAAAATTGTACTGAAGGAAAAGGAAGGATGTTGGGCAAAGGTATTAGCGGCTGGAAGCGTCTGAGTCAGAATTTGTGGAAAATGGAAATTAAATCATTCGACTGGTTGACAAAAGCAACCAGCGCGCCCGGACTAGGGTTAAACGGGCAGTGTGATGAAAATAATTAAACTGAGAAGTAAAATATAAGTTCACGTTTCAAATGAAAAAAAAAAAAAAAAAAAAATCAGTCCCGTCTCAGGCCACGAGGGCCCTGGGGCAGATACTATAGAGGTATCTGATTCATGAACATATGGCACACTAGGGAGATAGTGTGGCCAGTACTATGCTCCGGCCGCCTGATTTTCCCCTTGACTTCTTCGACTGATAGAGTCATTGGCACCCAACGTACCCATTATTAAATTAATTAAAGGCTGGGTTGGCATAGGGACGGTCAGGGAGGCCGAATTCAACCGTTGAACAAAGACTAGAAGTTAGAAGGCCATAAGTAACAATTATTCTAAACATCCATTGGTCATTAGAGTAATTGAAGCTCATGATTGCCTTCAGAGAAATGGAAACGAAGTTAATTTTGTGTGGATTCAAAGTCATTGTGGAATACCCCAAAATGAAAAAGTTGATCAGGCAGCAAAAGTAGCTACTACTGAAGGAGTAGCATTTTACCAAGTACCAAGGAATGACGTCGTTTCTTATATTAAAAGTCAAATCAAATCGTCCTGGATCTCTAAATGGTATAATATCAGAGAAAACAAATTAAGGGAAATAAAGGCTTACTCTGTGCCCTGGTAGTGGATAATAGGAGAGCAGAGGTGGTCCTTGCTCGGCTCAGGATAGGCCATACACGATTGACGCATTCTTATCTAATGTCGAGGAATGAATCACCAGAGTGCCCGGCTCGTGGTGTCGTAATTTCCATCAAACATATCTTCACTGAATGCCGTGCCTACGAGAATGAAAGGTCTCTATTTGAGCTCTCGGGTAATTTGAGTGAAGATATGGGTGATAGCCCGACTAAGATCAAAAATGTATTTAATTTTTTTGAATACACACAACTTCTAAATAAACTATGATTGTTGTGGCACATGGCCCGGGGTTGAAGTAAACCGAAACCCCGGCACCAAACAGAAATCATTGCTCAAGGTACTTAAATTAACTATCAACAAATAATTAAATTAAGTAACATAAGTTTAAAAATTCTAATATTCGAAAATATATCATTTTGAAGACAATAATTTAATCACATAAAGGCTTAATAACAACTATTACAACCATAAATTTATAAAATAAAATTCCAAACTTTATTTAACATCTGTGGCGTTAATATCCTAAAAGGTTGGTACGCCTTAAGAAACAAACAAACAAAAAAAACAAAAAACTAGAAGATAAAATCTTTAGTGCTTGCTAGGGATTTGAACTCAGGTCCTCCAGTTTATTAGTCCAGTGCACTACCACTCAGGTAACCTCGCCCCCGTTCACTATAATGATTCCAGAAAACAAGAGCACAACGGACAAAATTAAATATATTAAAGAGAAATTATATATATAAAAAAAATGATATAAAAATAAAATGATCTTCGAAATAATAATAAAGGTTAAATAAATAATATCCGATAACATAACTGGAGACACCAAGAGAGCATATGGAAGGATAGCCACCAAGAGAGCATATGGAAGGATAGACAGCAAGAGAGCATATGGAAGGATAGACACCAAGAGAGCATATGGAAGGATAGACACCAAGAGGGCATATGGAAGGATAGACACCAAGAGAGCATATGGAAGGATAGACACCAAGAGAGCATATGGAAGGATAGACACCAAGAGAGCATATGGAAGGATAGACACCAAGAGAGCATATGGAAGGATAGACACCAAGAGAGCATATGGAAGGGTAGACACCAAGAGAGCATATGGAAGGATAGACACCAAGAGAGCATATGGAAGGATAGACACCAAGAGAGCATATGGAAGGATAGACACCAAGATAGCATATGGAAGGATAGACACCAAGAGAGCATATGGAAGGATAGACACCAAGAGAGCATATGGAAGGATAGACACCAAGAGAGCATATGGAAGGATAGACACCAACAGAGCATATGGAAGGATAGACACCAAGAGAGCATATGGAAGGATAGACACCAAGAGAGCATATGGAAGGATAGACACCAAGAGAGCATATGGAAGGATAGACACCAAGAGAGCACATGGAAGGATAGACACCAACAGAGCATATGGAAGGATAGACACCAACAGAGCATATGGAAGGATAGACACCAACAGAGCATATGGAAGGATAGACACCAACAGAGCATATGGAAGGATAGACACCAAGAGAGCATATGGAAGGATAGACACCAAGAGAGCACATGGAAGGATAGACACCAACAGAGCATATGGAAGGATAGACACCAACAGAGCATATGGAAGGATAGACACCAACAGAGCATATGGAAGGATAGACACCAACAGAGCATATGGAAGGATAGACACCAACAGAGCATATGGAAGGATAGACACCAAGGGAGCATATGGAAGGATAGACACCAAGGGAGCATATAGAAGGATAGACACCAAGAGAGCATATGGAAGGATAGACACCAAGAGAGCATATGGAAGGATAGACACCAAGAGAGCATATAGAAGGATAGACACCAAGAGAGCATATGGAAGGATAGACACCAAGAGAGCATATGGAAGGATAGACACCAAGAGAGCATATGGAAGGATAGACACCAAGAGAGCATATGGAAGGATAGACACCAAGAGAGCATATAGAAGGACAGACACCAAGAGAGCATATGGAAGGATAGATACCAAGAGAGCATATGGAATGATAGACACCAAGAGAGCATATGGAAGGATAGACACCAAGAGAGCATATAGAAGGATAGACACCAAGAGAGCATATGGAAGGATAGACACCAAGAGAGCATATGGAAGGATAGACACCAAGAGAGCATATGGAAGGATAGACACCAAGAGAGCATATGGAAGGATAGACACCAAGAGAGCATATAAAAGGACAGACACCAAGAGAGCATATGGAAGGATAGACACCAAGAGAGCATATAGAAGGACAGACACCAAGAGAGCATATGGAAGGATAGATACCATTCACACACTAGTATGTTCATTACAGGTTCTGTGACACAGGGTTGCTTTGCAGTGTACCCCCTGTACAATTATTACCTAGTCTATTATTTTTATTTTTTGGCAACACTGATCCTGGGCCTGTGTGGCTGATAACAGGAGGCCAGGTTAGTTCTTGCGTCCTGCTAGCTTCCACGAACTTTAAAAGTTTATTACGAAGTTGTAGAAAAATTATTAACCCTTTGATGCATGATTTTTTCTTTTCGCATAAAAAAAATCTGAGAGGTAGAAATAGGCCTCACGATAACGGGAAAAATACAGAAAAAAATTCATCGATTTTTTTGTCGAGAAATTTATGAAAAACTGAAAGATGCGTAGAGGGAGGAATGTTTTTTTGAATGAACATATATAAGCATTCACATTTATTGAACCATATAAAGAATTTATGAGTTAAAGTTAAAAATAACTCTCTTCTCTTTTCATCAAAATCACAAATGGTAATCCCTGAAACATGATTTGCCTTTAGTTAAACACAAATAAAGTTCACATTTGTCACAGTAGCCACCATTTATCACAGTAACCACAAGTTTGGTTCTTGTAATTTTCCATCCTGCATCTCATCTTCTGAGATACATCAGGCAGTAGATCCTCAAGCAAATCATTCAAATCTGAGAAGGGACCAATCAAATCATCGCCATTTACCTCTAAAACATTGGTTGAAAATACGCCAAGGTTCAGAAAGAACATTGTCCTCGACATCTTCATCATCCTCACTATCATCTGGTGCTGCGATTATATGAAAAATCTGTTTCTCCTCTCGCCATTATCGATCAGATAATGGGATCCATCGCTCGGACCTCAGTACCAGATGCACGATGGTGCCCACAGGAAACAAATAAACAACCACAAAAATTGGTTAAAAAAAATAAAACTTCAATAACTAAATAATACTTCGTAAAATACACCACTAGTGTTAAGGAGTACAATTTTTTTTAGGTCAGAATGGACGGTTTTAATAGTGTTGTGGCCTTGCGAAACGGGTCCCCTCGGGGTCAGAAATGAGACTCCTGGTTTTGTCAACATTAACTTGTTTATTCCTTCTTGTGAAGAAAGTACAATGTTCAAAAACCTTCCAGTCCCTTTGATACTTGTTGATGCTTACAGGAAACGAAATATAACTTGAAAACACTCAAAATGCTGCTCTGGGAGTAAAAAATATAATATGATGCCGGCAGGCATCACGATGCAACAAAGGGTTAAGTCCACCTGATGAGTACTGTGCATGAATTGGTATGGAAGCGCAATTGCTTTCACTAAAATTAGTGTTAATCTACACTACATCTCCAAAAACTATCAGCCACGAGATAACAGTTGGAAAATAAATAAATCTTAACAATAATATTATGTTAAGATGTTGGAAAAGGAACACTGAATTGTCACTTTAAGAGAGACCATTCGAGAGGCCATACACTTAAAGATAGCAATAACCTGAGTGATAAGGACTATTGTTTATAAGTGATAAGACTGTTTGGAAAGGGATATTGGGCCATAGTGAGATATCCGGTATAAGGGCTTGTGTTAAGGAGCTCCGTGTGTAAGGAAGGTATTACCAGGGCTATCACGTCTTCTCCATCGTTCACTCCAAGCCCGCTGTGCCAGGAACCTACCCAAGCATCGCTTCCGAATAAAAAATCAGTTATCAACCCCCTTTATTTTTAAGGCAGTATTTCGACTCGCACAAAAATCTTCCTTGGGATGATAGGAGTATTATTTTTTTTATTTTTCATTTAATGAGTTTTCTTGCTCCTGTATGAGGAAAACACGTTTATTTAATATTATTTTTTTTATTTCTTTATTGGGGGGCCAAAATAAGAACGATCAGCTCTACAGTTTCCCAAGAATCACCTGTAATGTAAGTAATTAACGGAATGAAAAATACAATTTACAGGAAAAAACAAAGAAGAAGTCGACTTATGAAAATATATAAAAAATGTAAAACATGAAAGGAGAAGAAAAGAAAAATTAAATTGATAAAAAATTGTTTCCAAAAATAAAATTAAATGCTAAAAAAAAAAGTTGACACGAAAAAAAAATATTCTAATTTATTATATTGAAAATTTATTTGTTTGGTATATTTTTTCGTGGTAATTATCACATTGTGGGAGCTCAGTTAGCTCAGTGATAGAACACTGGACTAATATTCTGGAGGACCTGAGTACAAACCCCGAGAAAGCACTAAAGATTTTATCTTCTAGTGTCTTTGTTCGTTGGTTAGATTCGGGGTCCGAGACCGTACCTAGGTAAATATTTGTTGAGTTCGGAAACGAAAATGCATTAATACATATATATATATATATATATATATATATATATATATATATATATATATATATATATATATATTACAGTCAGACCTTAACAACTTCCGATTTTCGAAATGGTTAAGAAGGTGGTATATTGGAGATATTAGTAGAAGAAGAAAAAACTTCATTTTACAAAAATTTGGTCACCCAACTAAATTGTATTGCTCGATGCACAATATAATTATCAATAATAATCTTTTTTAGGTATTCGAATAAAAAAGAAAGAAAGAAAAGTAAAACAAAAAAAAATCATTATATACCTCAATTAATTTAAAAAAAATTAATTAATTAAAAGAGTTAAATAATAATTAAATTGATAAGACAAAATAAAGATAATTTTTCAGCCATATATGTGGTTCTGAATGTGACGAGCGAGTCAATAAGAATTGATTCTGTTATTCTTCCTTGAATTTCCTCGCTGATTCCTATTTCCTGGAAGAACGCAGCCCTTTCTTTGGGAATAGTTCCTCGGGACCTGAACCATAGTCCTTTTACGGAGAATTGTCTTCATAACTCTTTCGGAACTGTTTCATAAATTCATATATAAAAGTTCAGTTTAATAAATTCTTAGCAGTAAATTTCAGAAGAAATACCTTTCTTTCAGAGATGTAGTTTATTGTCAAGTCAAACCCTCCACAGTAAGGAGTCAACCCGGTCTTTGTCGTATTGTGCGGGTCAACCCTTACCTTAGACCCCTGATGAACTTCAGATACACCTGACATCTGTTGACCACCTGACCATCCTCGTCAGAGAGGTAATTCGGGTATCACAAAAAGGTATAAGCATTATATGAAAACATACAAAGACAACGAAGCCTCCGTAATTCAGACTTTTTTCTATCAAGGGTAAATTTTACCACAAAATTTCAAATTTTTTAAAATAAATAATTTTAATTTTTTCTCTTTCTTTTTTATACAAAAACACTGCATAGAACAATAAAATCAAGAAGGAAATTCAAACAGGAATAAATCTGCAATATATATATATATATATATATTTTTTTTTTTTTTTTTTTTTTTTTTTACGGCGCATCTACATCTAGGTCATTAGCGCCGACATCCAGGGTGCAGCGAGGAATTTTACCAGCGAGCCGTGGGATGATAAAATTCCTGCCGGAGGTTGGGAATCGAACCCACCATCTCCCGCTTATGAATCCAATGCGCTAGGCCATTAGACCACGGGAGACCCCGTGCAATATATTATTTAAAATTTACAAAATAGCTAGGAAATACTAAAACTCCATATTGTTCATACACCAAATAATTTTTTTTTTTTTTTTTTTTTTTTTTTTTTTTTTTTTTTTTTTTTTTTAACGGCGCATCTACTTCTAGGTCATTAGCGCCGACATCCAGGGTGCAGCGAGGAATTTTCCCAGTGAGCCTTGAGATGAGAAAATTCCTGCCGGAGGTGGGAATCGAACCCACCATCTCCCGCTTATGAATCCAGCGCGCTAGCCACTAGACTACGGGAGACCCCACCAAATAATTATCCTGAAAATATATATATATATATATATATATATATATATATATATATATTACTCGACTGAAAATATTATTTACGAACAATAAACTACAATGATCAAAAGTAATAAAAAATATAGGAACTTTAGGAAAATATAATGTTCTTTCCAATTTATCCCTTTTACACACAGAGCATAGCGTTTTCGTCTTTCTGTCTCAAAATGAACATCTCACGGGTATATCAAATGTGAAGAAAGATATTCAAGGTCCATCAGGAGTTGATTCATCTCCCAAAACAACAAGCATCCGTATCTTCAGTGGTTTTTGTGTTCTCCAGTTGTGCACTAACTGCCACCTGAGCGTTCACCAGTTGGTAGCCCAAATCAAAGATAAAATATTTTCTGGGCTGTTTTTAGGCCATTTTGTCTCTTTGAAAGCCGTAATATGAAAGTGATCGGCCCGTGAAGATTTATCGCATGATCGAAAGCAATTTTATGTTTATTACACCGTGGGGTAGGTAATAAATACCCCATACACAACTCGCGTGGCGTTTTTTATATTAGGTTATACCAGATAACGCACTTCCGATTATTTAGGAAGAAAGAGGGATTTTCTGTGATTTACAGAAATGAAGAAACACGCCATAGAACAAAGAGTGGGGTATTTTTCACCCCATGGTGTCAATCCAGGGCTAATGTTGATACTAAAAAAGAAACCCCGTAATGAAATAGGAACTATAAAAGAACGATAAGCCCATACGGACTTGATCCGAGGTTGTATTACGATTGGTGGCACGTAGATCCTATTCTTCAGCAGCAGTCTCCACCTCCTAGTACCCGTATCCGGAATAAGGATTCATTTAGTGCTCTCTTTGCCGGCCATCGCTCTCTCTCTTTCTCACCGCCATTTCACACCTGACCAGTTACTACAAGGTCCTCTATATTTCTTACTTCTGTCCGTGCTCACGTTGTTGGACTAAACCAAAAAGAATTTGTTCAACATTTTTTTATTCGAAAGATTTGGTTATTTGATTAAGGCTCCAGATAGGACTCCACGTGTTTTGATTTATTTGTTCTATAATTCTGTACCCCGGAGGTGAAGGACACCATGTCCATCTTTTTAATAAAATTGACAACAAAATGTTAATGTGGATTTTTCGATCCATATAATGATATAGGGCCACTAAGTTCTGCTCCCATAAATAACGACGATAAGACAGTTAAAAATAAAATCATGTTCGCTTTTATTATTTGTAAAAGACACCATGTGAAGGACTTGGTTTTTTTTTTTTTTTTTTTTTTTTTTTTTTTTTTTTTTTTTTTTTTTTTTTTTTTTTTTTTTGACTATGACCAATACTTCCAATTACCTATCAATGCCAATAACAATGTGAAACATTTTCTTTAACACGTTAACTGCGGTGCATGCCCCCGCACATATGTATCTTTTGAAAATGAAACCGCTTGTATGTGCGGTTTCATTTTCAAAAGATCATTACCTCAGTGCGGCTGATATTTTTCGCGTTTTTTTATGAATAATTTTAATATTAATGACAAATGGAGCTACAAGCGCGTTTGTTTTGCAAAGTAACAAAAGGAAATCATGCATTTTATTATGCATGCCCCCGGAGGTATATGCCGCACTGGATAAATAACTGCTTTCATACAGTGCGATGCTTGCCCGCAATCCATGCAAAATTATTAAAAATACATTAAAAAGTCCGACTCCCAGGAACTGTATATTATAATAATGTTGTTCAAATCGGTGCTAATTTATTTACTTATTTTAGAACAATAGAATATTCCGTATATTTGTAAAATACATTTTTTTAATTATTTAGAATTTTTTTATTTGATCATATTTCCAGATCGACCTCCTGCTTTTAATGTATATTCACTGGAGTTAGATGCAATGATTTTGCGAAAAATCAAAAAACATCGCTGAATGACGTAAGAGAAGATACCTAAACACGGGTAAAATAGAAAACGTAGTACTTAATGTACTTAGAATTGGGCACACAAGATTAGAACTTCAAGACCAGATTTGAAAAACCTAAATGTAAAACGTGTAACGTGGGCAAAATTGACTCAGTAATATAGCATTCATGTTTTAGCGCGGTTCCTCCCTCCCCCATAGGGAGGAGCCCCGCTTATAAGGTTGATGCAATGAAACAATCCGAAAGTGCCGACTAGAAAATTTCGCGTTTCAGAACCCCTAGAGACCGAAAATAACGGTGGTTCAAATTTGTATATATATATATATATATATATATATATATATATATATATATATGTATATATTTATATATATATATATATATATATATATATATATATATATATATATATATATATATATATATATATATATATATATATATATATTTGTCTGTTCGCTCATTTCTGGCTTCCCTAATGGTCCGATTGTGATGAAATTTGGTACAAAAATCCGTCGTCCAATTTGAAAGGTCAAGTTCGTTAACCAGCAAAATCCGCCTACTGGAAGATGGCGTTTGGGGCGAAATTCGCGCAAAAAAAATCGTAACGCTTACGTTTTTGAGTTCATACGCTTCTAAGTACTCGTTTTATATGATTCCTGGGATAGGAAAACGAATTAAACCTTTTTCAAGGCGATAGCTTAAACCGTTTTCGAGAAAATTGGAAAAATAGTTTTTGAATACCGTTTTTGGTTTGGGTACTTAGAATCATTTTGGTTTGGGTAATAGAAATTTTTGTTACGTTTAGAGTAAAGGAAGGGTTAGAATAAAATAATTTATTAACAGACAAAAAAAGTTTTGGTAACTTTGTATACTTTCGTTAGTATCTCTAAAACCCTTGACAATCTTGTGAAGCGGAAGGTTACCATTCGGAAGCTTACTAAATGCTCTACAAAAAAGGTTCTGAAGAAAGTTTTAATTAGGCGATGTCAATCGGAGAAAAAAGTGCTTAAAGCTTTAAATTAATTGATTTCGTTTATTCCAATGGTTCTTTTTGTCTGTTTTATTTCTTGTTATTTTTTAATTGCTTATAGTTGGATAATGTATTTGACAATAAAACTGGTTAAGTAAAATAACAAAAACAATTTATTGTTAGAAATATAGATTTCCAAGATTCCAAGACCTTGTCACTAGCGGGTCTGTTTGTAGTATAGCCGACCCTTCCAGGTAAGATTGTAAATCATGACCTTTCAAGACTTTACTACTCACAGGAATGGTGTTAGTGACCTTAAGGGTTGACACGCCATTATAATAATTAATTAAAAAAAAAAGACTGGTGGAACCAAAATAATAACTGCTTCTATTTTAATCTTTCCAAATTAGACTAGGGATATGAACGGAACCGCGCTAAGATGATGCAGTCCTGCGAGACGGACTTTTATTTTTTTACAAGCAATTGAGTATTTCTCGTTTATCGTTTGAATTAATAAAATCTGCAAATAGAAAAATTATTGATAGCAATTTAATCATAATGTATACATGTTGATACTTATTACCAAATTATAATGAAAATTACTACACACTGGAATGGCGTTAGTGCCCTTAAGGGTTCACAGGCCATTATAATAATTAAAAAAAAAAAAAGCATCGAATGTGAAAATCACCACTTTTCAGAGTGGAAAAGCGTTTATTCATTACTTTTTTTTTGGACAGTAAAATATTCGGCAGATTTAACCTTTTGACAGTGGAATACTTTCCCTTTAATAGAGTGATCTAAGATTCAAGAGTTTGCCGTACATAAGTCCTGCAGAAATTAGTAAAGATTGAAAATGAAAGATGCATTTTTTCATATTCGATACTTTGCAGTTGTATCGACGATATATTAAAAAATGGTCTTATTCGATACTTTATTTAAAGCATTTCCGGTTATTCAAAGAGGTTAGAGTTGCGATACGCTTGTCGTCCACAATCCAAGAGTAAAGTATCGAAAGTAAAAAACGACATTTTTCGTATTCAATAGTTTAACACGGTAGGGATGATATCATAAAATCACATTTATTTGATTTCATTTCAAATTGAATTGTTATTATTATTTATTTATTTAAGGTTACATTCACTCTCAACCGGAGATCATGCCCTTCTGTACTTCTCAATAACACTCCACTACCAGTATCCAACGAGGTTCAATATCTAGGATTATACCTTGACAGCCGACTGACATGGAACCCTCACACGAGACTGAAAAGACAAGAACTGAACAAAAGATACGGACTACTTAGACGGCTACTTGGACCCTCATCTAAATTATCAATACAGAACAAATTAACGATATAAAAAACAATCATTCGACCAATATGGACATACGGACTTGAACTCTGGGGATCTGCAAAACCATCCAACATCAACAGAATACAGGCATTCCAGTCAAAAGTACTCCGTAAAATTGTAAATGCCCCTTTCTACGTCTCAAACAAAACCCTTCACAATGACCTCAACATTCCATTTGTCGTTGACCTTGCTAAAACCCGTTTCCAAATGTTCCACTCCAAATTGTCCTACCATCCTAATCCTGAAGGTCTATCTTTATCGTCCCGATCCCAACCAGACAATCCTCCCAGGCGGCTCAAGAGACAGTGGCCAACAGACAATTTACTCACCTAACCGTATCATGATCATTGAAATAGATATTTAGACAGCCACGGAAGTGCCAACAATGGTTGGCTCCTTCCAAATTTGTATGGTTTTTATTTTATTTTTTTTTTTTACTTTAACCGTTTTGTTCAATTTATTACATTATGTATCTGTATCAACAAACTTGATAATTGTACATATAATAATTTGTACAGATTTCAAATAAATAAGTTAATAAAAAAAAATGTATTTATTTAGAATTTACAACAATGTAAAAATACATTTCTAGTAAAATGATACTTGTGAATATGTCCTGAAGCTCGTGAGAAGACAAGCCGCACAGTTGCAGTACCCACAAGGCAGAAAGATTAAAATCAGGAAGAACTACTCCTGTAGTTGGTCTCTAGTTACGCTTCAGTCGGCGAACGGGGATATTTGGGATTAGATGTGAGGATAAAGAGTTTATTAATGAATTAGGATGGCCGTGTAATTTTGAATGAAATTTTTGATATAATTTTTTTGATAATGGTTGGATAAATGGAATATGTAGGTCGTTATGGAGAGTCAAATTGGATACAAAGAATGGAGCGTCGGCTATTTTGCGGAGGATTTTAGACTACAAAGAGACTACTATATTTAACAAACTGTGACGATCGGTCACAGTTTGCTATGAACAAATTGCAGCATTAAATACATTTTAATTGGTAAATTACTGTGTAGAGAAAAACAATAACAATAAAAACAAGCAATGTAGTAATAACGTGCAATATTAGTATATGGATAATGATAAGGAATAATGTAATAATAATAATGTGTAATATAAGTATATATATAATAATAAGGAATAAATGTAATAATAATAATATTAATGAATAAAATAATTATATAGATATAATAATGTACGCTATAAGTCTATAGATAATAATAATGTATAATGTATGTATAATGTAAATATAAACAATATGGTTATAGTGCAATAATATACGCATATGTATATATGTGTGTGTATGTGTATGAATTCGGTAATCATGTCATCATCATTTATTGTCAAATCATCATATCTCCATTTATTGTTAAATCATCATTTATTGTAATCACTGTTATTATCATTTATGTAATCATCATTTATTTTGTAATCATGTAATCATCGTTTATTGTTATAGAGTATATCGCTAAAAACTGCGAAACTTTTAATAAATAAATAAATAAAATAAATAGACTACAAAGATTGAATTTTGTAGGAGTTGGATGGCTTTGTGGATCCCCAGAGTTCTATGCCATAAGTACATATTGGTCTGAGTACTGTCATGTAAATGAGTCTTTTGTTCTTAAGTGTAAGGTGTGATCGTCGGTCGAGTAAGTGTAGTAAAAGTCTGTACCGTCGGTTGAGTTCTTGTCTCTTCTGAGTAATGTGTGGCCTCCAAGTTAGTCGTAAATTGATTTAAAATACTCATTTTATTCATGTAGTTTTCCTAAAAATAATGAAAAATATTCGAAAACAATCTAACGAGGGCTTATGGAGAACATTGTTAACTATGATTAGTTTTAATGTATTATTATTATTGTGTGGTTGGTTGACTGGAATGCAGATTGTGGAGTCTCCACCGATTGTGGGAAGGGTAAGGGAGGCCAGGGATCAATCAGATTCTTGACATAGCTTCCCTCAATCACAATACCAATATTGGACCTCGGAAATTTGGTGGATTACCTGTATGAATATTATTAGCTTCATGTTTGACATATAATATATAATTCAAATATGAACTATAATCAATAATACATAAATCCTATTATGGTTACTAATCTAATATAAAGAAGATATAAATAATTAGAAGCACTTTATTTCGTATATCGATTCCATTGGAAGCTGCCACTATACCTTATCGTTTATCAAAATATGAGATTGTTCTTATAAATAATTGTAAAGCCACCTAATAATACAATTAAAGCTATAGCTATGTCTGAGTACATTTTATTATTCAACGGTGAAAATAATTTGTTATATATAAAGATCCTACTTGCGGGACTCTAAAAACACACAAATTAATAAATAAAGCACCTAAAGAACGAGAGTAAAATATGCAAATCGCTTTTAAATGTGAAATATGGTAATCTGCCCTAAGTAACCCCAAAACAACGGCGTCAACAGTTTATTGTAATTAATAAAATTACATTTCATTCGTTAATAAATTTTATTATGACTAAGCTATCATTTATTATGATAAATCATTTAATTTATAATTATTCATTGAATGACCCTTAGCTCAAATATATATAACTCGCGAATAAGGCGGAGGGTCAGAAAAATTACGCCACACACTTTTAAATAAAAAGTGTAAAAGTGTGTGGCGTAATTTTATTGAACTTCCGCCTTATTCGCGAGTTATATTTAATTTATAAATTACTTGCTGTTCCCCAGCGTGCCATGCTACACCTACTTTCTACCTATGACACTCCCCGTATCAAGACCTACCTGTGTACCAAGTTACGTCAAAATCGGTCAAACTGTGTTCATTTGTATTAGGAACAAATTTACAGACAGACAGCTGGTAGATGTTTTTGACCTAACCTCTGACACTCTTCGTATCAAGACCTACCTGTGTACCAAGTTTGATCAAAATCGGTCTAACTGTGTAGATTTGTACAAGGAACAAACACACAGACAAACAGACACGTGATTTATATATATATATATATATATATATATATATATATATATATATATATATAGAGAGAGAGAGAGAGAGAGAGAGAGAGAGAGAGAAAGATTACACGTAAATTTATTTGAATGTTTTAATAATTGTATTTATAAATGCAAATTTTCTTTACATTCAATAAATATCTGGTAGGAAACGGTAAATACGGTTGTTTGTTTATATATATCGTACACTTTTTAGCACATACAAATGCACTTTATATATTTCGCCATACAAAATTATTTATAAATAGGTAAATTAACTAATGAAATTAACTCCAACAGGCTTGCAAACACAAGTTACTGTGAGACCTACATTAATTGCTCAAGACCATAATTAAAAAAAAAATCAAATAACAACTTCAGAATGAAACTATAGATAATAATACTTAAAATAATTGATCATCGTAAAAATTAATAATATAATTACATTAACAATACCATAATAATACAAAACTAGAACCAAACAGAGCGTACCTTCATCCACTAGACCAGAGCTACTCTTGTATCTATAGAGCCCCTAATCACGTCACGCGCACACACACATCAAATTAAAATAAACAGGTATACAAACTAATAAAATAAATAAATAAAAATGATAAATAAATGCGCCCTTCATCGACTGAAGATGATGCAGGAGCCCTTTCTTCTCAGCAGTTCTATCGGGAGCTAACTCAAACTTGTACAGATGGCTAATGAAGACGATCTAGATTGGATATTAAGCCAAACCAGAATTCTGAGAGGAACACCATACTCCAAACATAGAGATTTCTCCTGGGAAACAAGGCAGAAGAGGTCAAAATTGTTAATGTTGAGAAAAATAATGAAAAAGTACTTACCGCAAAAAGAAATTAGAGTAATATCAAATTTTATGAAAGTTGAGGAAAATAAATTCACCTGGACAGACGATGATTTAGAATACAGAAATCAACCCGGCATGGATAAATTATCACAACTCTTGTCGATGGCAACAAGATACTGAAGGAAATGGAGGAGATGGCAGCCAATCACCTGGACAGACGATGGCTTAGAATACAGAAACCAACCCGGCATGATAAATTATCACAACTCTTAGGACTCGATGGCAACAAGATACTGAAGGAAATGGAGGAGATGGCACCCAATCACCTGGACAGACGATGGCTTAGAATACAGAAATCAACCCGGCATGGATAAATTATCACAACTCTTAGGACTCGATGGCAACAAGATACTGAAGGAAATGGAGGAGATGGCACCCAATCACCTGGACAGACGATGGCTTAGAATACAGAAATCAACCCGGCATGGATAAATTATCACAACTCTTAGGACTCGATGGCAACAAGATACTGAAGGAAATGGAGGAGATGGCAGCCAATCACCTGGACAGACGATGGCTTAGAATACAGAAATCAACCCGGCATGGATAAATTATCACAACTCTTAGGACTCGATGGCAACAAGATACTGAAGGAAATGGAGGAGATGGCAGCCAATCACCTGGACAGACGATGGCTTAGAATACAGAAATCAACCCGGCATGGATAAATTATCACAACTCTTAGGACTCGATGGCAACAAGATACTGAAGGAAATGGAGGAGATGGCAGCCAATCACCTGGACAGACGATGGTTTAGAATACAGAAATCAACCCGGCATGGATAAATTATCACAACTCTTAGGACTCGATGGCAACAAGATACTGAAGGAAATGGAGGAGATGGCAGCCAATCACCTGGACAGACGATGGCTTAGAATACAAAAATCAACCCGGCATGGATAAATTATCACAACTCTTAGGACTCGATGGCAACAAGATACTGAAGGAAATGAAGGAGATGGCAGCCAATCACCTGGACAAACGATGGTTTAGAATACAGAAATCAACCCGGCATGGATAAATTATCACAACTCTTAGGACTCGATGGCAACAAGATACTGAAGGAAATGGAGGAGATGGCAGCCAATCACCTGGACAAACGATGGTTTAGAATACAGAAATCAACCCGGCATGGATAAATTATCACAACTCTTAGGACTCGATGGCAACAAGATACTGAAGGAAATGGAGGAGATGGCAGCCAATCACCTGGACAAACGATGGTTTAGAATACAGAAATCAACCCGGCATGGATAAATTATCACAACTCTTAGGACTCGATGGCAACAAGATACTGAAGGAAATGGAGGAGATGGCAGCCAATCACCTGGACAGACGATGGTTTAGAATACAGAAATCAACCCGGCATGGATAAATTATCACAACTCTTAGGACTCGATGGCAACAAGATACTGAAGGAAATGGAGGAGATGGCAGCCAATCACAAAGAAGAAAGAAGAAAAGAAAATACATGATTAGAAAACAATTCTCACCATACTTAAACATTATTTAAATTCTTTCATATAATGTTGCAGGGATTCAAAGTGAATTACAAATTTTATAATTTAATCAAATTTTATTACAATTTTATTCTCATTAGACACGTTACTCTAGGAATCTGAACTGACTGTTAACAATTTTGTATAATTCAATTATAACCCTGCTTAAAAAGAAGTTTATATGGACGTAAATGTGGAGCTTTAATGTTAGGATTAAAACATAAAATACAAATAATTGATATGTTGATAATTTAATATGTATATATACTGAAATTGATATGTTGATAATTTAATATGTATATATACTGAAATTGATATGTTGATAATTTAATATGTATATATACTGATATTGATATGTTGATAATTTAATATGCATATATACTGAAATTGATATGTTGATAATTTAATATGTATATATACTGAAATTGATATGTTGATAATTTAATATGTATATATACTGAAATTGATATGTTGATAATTTAATATGAATATATACTGAAATTGATATGTTGATAATTTAATATGTATATATACTGAAATTGATATGTTGATAATTTAATATGTATATATACTGAAATTGATATGTTGATAATTTAATATGTATATATACTGAAATTGATATGTTGATAATTTAATATGTATATATACTGAAATTGATATGTTGATAATTTAATATGTATATATACTGAAATTAATATGTTGATAATTTAATATGTATATATACTGAAATTGATATGTTGATAATTTAATATGTATATATACTGAAATTGATATGTTGATAATTTAATATGTATATATACTGAAATTGATATGTTGATAATTTAATATGTATATATACTGAAATTGATATGTTGATAATTTAATATGTATATATACTGAAATTGATATGTTGATAATTTAATATCTATATATACTGAAATTTATATGTTGATAATTTAATATGTATATATACTGAAATTGATATGTTGATAATTTAATATGTATATATACTGAAATTGATATGTTGATAATTTAATATGTATATATACTGAAATTGATATGTTGATAATTTAATATGTATATATACTGAAATTGATATGTTGATAATTTAATATGTATATATACTGAAATTTATATGTTGATAATTTAATATGTATATAAACTGAAATTGATATGTTGATAATTTAATATGTATATATACTGAAATTGATGATTGCCGTAACTAAAAGCAACCACATAGACAACAAGACGAAGCCGCATACACATACGGACGAATCCGACACAACTAACGAAAACATAACCATACTGACGTAATAAAAATAAGCAGGACAGACTTAATACATATGAATTAGATCAAGTAAAAATTGTAATTTTAAAGACTGAATGTTATTCATTGGACAGACTTCGGCATGACGGTCATCATAGGCCTTTGCCTAAGACTTCGGCATGACGGTCATCATCGGCCTTTGCCTAAAGACTGAATGTTATTCATTGGACAGACTTCGGCCATGACGGTCATCATAGGCCTTTGCCTAATGATGTTTTTATTAATCAGTACTCATGATTTCTATTTACTATTTTTTTATTGTTTACTTTGTTTTTTTGTTGTTTTTTTT